>JAUMJK010002179.1:0-27585 GCA_033558105.1 Coccyzus lansbergi | reverse complement strand
TTCTCAAGTCTCTAGGTGCTATAGAAATTCACAACTTTGTTGATATATTTCTTACTTTTTAAATACTATTGACTTTCATTTAGTTAATGGGAGTAAATCCAAAATACTTACAGTACTTAAACCAAACAATTGTCTCCATTTCACTGACAGGGGAAGTGTTTTTGCAGAATTCTGGATTGGTGTTTGTTATTTCAAGTTTGTAGTGGGAAGGGGCTCTGGGAGTTAAAAGTGGTGGTAGATTATGGATTGAACAATGTCTAGAATTCAGCTATAAACTGGGACAAACCCTTGGGTATGCAGGAAATGTGTCTTGAAAGCTTTATCGTCATAAATGCAAATACTGCATATGATGTGTAATTCTAGGGGAATCACTGGCGGGAATCCTTATTGTCCAAGTGGGATAATGCAGACTTTGGACCAGGAAAGATGCCGAAGTAGGAATAACACTCTGGGATTCCTGGAGGAAGATGTGGGGAGTCCTGTGCTTTGAGGTAGTGGCTGGTGAAGTGGGGAGGGGGTGGGGGTGGAAGGGAATGGCAAGTAGGTGCTGGGGGAACCCCAGACAGTGTGTGTGGGGGGAATGGTGGGACAAGTCCCTGCTGGGAGCGGGAGCACAGCTTCCCTGCAGCTGGCACTGCCTTTTGTGCCTGCTGGGGGACAGCAGGGGGATAACGGAATGACCATCTGCTTCTGGGATTCCCAGCACAAGGATATGGAACTGTTGGACAGGGTCCAGAGGAGGGCTGTGAAGAATAATCTGAAGCATGGAGCACCTCTGCTATGAGGACAGGCTGAGAGAGCTGGGGTTGCTCAGCCTGGCAAGAGAAGGCTGTGGGGAGATCTTAGAGCAGCTTCTAGTGCTGAATGGGGCTCCAGGAAAGCTGGGGAGGGACTTTTTTTAAGGGCATGAAGTGATAGCATCATAGAGTAGTTTGGCTTGGAAAAGACCTTAAAGATTATCTCGTCGCAGCCCCCCTGCCATGGGGAGGCACTGGCACAGGTTGCCCAGGGAAACTGTGGCTGCCACATCCCTGGAGGTGTTCAAGGCTGGGTTGGATGGGGCTTGAGCAGCCTGGTCTATTGAGAAGTGTCCCTGCCCATGGCAGGGGGGTTGGAACTAAATTTATTGACAGCTGAGTGAACATGAGCCAGCAGAGTTCCCCGGGTGGCCAAGAAGGCCAGTGGCATCTTGGCTTGTATCAGAAATAGTGTGACCAGCAGGTCAATTGAGCTTATTCTGCCCCTGTACTCGGCACTGGTGAGGCTGCAGGTCAAATCCTGTTTTCAATTCTGGGCCTTTCACTGCAAGAGGGATGTTGAGGCTCTGGAGCGAGTCCAGAGAAGAGCAAGGAAGCTGGGGAGGGGGCTGGAGAACAGGCCTTATGAGGAATGGCTGAGAGAGCTGGGGGTGTTTAGCCTGGAGAAGAGGAGGCTGAGGGGAGACCTCATTGCTCTCTCCAAGTACCTGAAAGGAGCTTCTGGAGAGGAGGGAGCTGGCCTCTTCTCCCAGGGGACAGGGGACAGGACAAGAGGGAATGGCCTCAAGCTCCACCAGGGGAGGTTCAGGCTGGACATCAGGAAAAAATATTTCACAGAAAGGGTCATTGGGCACTGAAACAGGCAAAGCAGTTGAGTCACCTTCCCTGGAGGGAACAGGTGGACGAGGCGCTGAGGGACATGGTTTAGTGATTGATAGGAATGGTTGGACTAGATGATCCATCGGGTCTCTTCCAACCTGGTGACTCTACGATGCTATCCGCGGGCTCCCCGCCGCTGCCGTTGGGCGGTCAGTGCGATGCCGGCCGGCAGGGGGCGCCGCGGAGCGCTCCCCGCCCCTTCCGCCGTTGTTGGTGGGGGGGGAGGCCGGCAGGGGGCGCTGCGCGGCGGCCGCCGTTGCCGGGGCGAGGGTTGGGGGGGCAGTGCCCGAGCGCCGACGTCAGCGCCGGTTCCGCGGCGGGCGGGAGCGATCGCGGGCGGGAGCGGCGGCCGCCGAGCCTTCCCCCCCCCCCCCCCCGCCGCCACCCCCACTCCCCCCCACCCCATGGCGGGGCCGTTCTCGCTGGGGGTGAGCGTGTATTCGGACCAGGGCGGCAGGAAATACATGGAGGACGTGACCCACATCGTGGTGGAGCCCGAGCCGCCCGCGCACAAAGGCGGAGCGGCGACCCCCGCCGAGGCGGCGCTGCCCCCCGGCCCCTCGCGCCGCCGCTCCCTCGCTTTCTTCGCCGTGTGCGACGGGCACGGCGGGCGGGAGGCGGCCCAGTTCGCCCGGGAGAACCTCTGGGCTTTCATCAAGAAGCAGAAAGGCTTCTCCTCCTCGGAGCCGGCCGAGGTGTGCGCGGCCCTGCGCAAGGGCTTCATCGCCTGCCACCGAGCCATGTGGAAAAAGCTGCGTAAGTGACGGGCCCCCAGCCCTGCCCTGCCCCCGCCTGCCTCCCGCCGACCCTTCGCCCTGCCCCGGGCTCCCCTTCCCTGGCCCTCTCTCTGCCCTGGGCTCCCCCTTTCCCCTCTGTCTCTCTGCCCTGCCACCCGCAACCCCCCCACCACCTCCTCCTTTCTCCTGCCTCTCTGTCCAGGGTTCCCCTTCTCTTCGTTCTGCCCTGGGCTCTCCCTGCTTCTCTTCGCTCTGCCCTGTCCTGGGCTCCCCCTTCTCCTCTCCCTCTCTCTGCCCTGGGCTCCCCCTTCTCCTCTCCCTCTCTCTGCCCTGGGCTCCCCCTTTCTCTTATCTCTTCTCTCTGCCCTGGGCTCCCCCTTTCCTCTGTCTTTCTGCCCTGCCACCTCCCACCCTACCCCCCACTCCGCCTTTCTCCTGCCTCTCTGTCCAGGGCTCCCCTTCTCTCCCTCTACCCTGTGCTCTCCCTGCTTCTCTTCGCTCTGTCCTGCCCTGGGCTCCCTCTTCTCCTCTCCTTCTCTCTGCCCTGGGCTCCCCCTCCCCCTTCTCTCTCTCTGCCCTGGGCTCCCCCTTTCTCTTCTCTCTCTGTCCCGGGCTCCCCCTTCTCCTCTCTGTCCCAGGCTCCCCATTCTTCTCTCCTTCTCTCTGCCCTGGACCCTCCTCCTTCTCCTCCTCCTCCCCGGGCCCCTGCGGTGCGGGGTGAGGGGGCTGCAACCCCCCCTACCCTCCCCGGCATCGCTCCCTTTCCCGGGACGCCCTGGTTTTCGCTGCCTTTTTCCTCCCCCTCGTCCCCCCTGCACTATTGCGAGTTGCGTGCTCAGCCTCCCTCCGTCTCTCCGCCTGCGGGGGGAGGAGGCGCAGGGATGGGGTTCGGCGGTGCTGGCTCGAGAAATGCGGTTAAACAAGGACTGGAGAGCCGGAGAGATGAGGGGGTCAAAGAGTGAGGAAACGTTGTAGGAGGACTGTGCTCCGTGGGTGGTGACGGTGTGATTGTAGCGCTGCAGTTTGTTATTGAGGTGTTGGATCTCTAGTTTATTGGGGGCATCTTGTTGCCTTGGAGAATCGCATGGAAATCCCCCTTCGGTTTCCCGTGCCCAGACTATCATGAGAAAGAAAAGAAAATTTTTCCTTACGTGTCTAAGACTTTATTTTCCTAACTGCCCCTCGATTCCAACAGTTTCTGTTGAGTCCTGATGGAAGGATTCAAAATGTGGCTGTTCCATAATGGGTAATTGTTTGCTCATTTTATCGTTTGAGGAGTGGGAAATATACGTAGCACGTGCCAAAACCAAAACCACACTCAGTATCCTGAAGATTAGGTGGATTGGTTGCATAACTGCAGTAGGATAGAAGTTATAGATAGAAGAGGTGAGGATAAAGGAGAGGAGAATGCCCGGGCAGGTGACAGAGATCATTGTTGGACTGTTCCTTCTCTCTGAGATCCAGTGAGACTCTGGAATGGAAGGATGTTGAGGCTCTGGAGCAAGTCCAGAGAAGAGCAACGAGGCTGGTGAAGGGGCTGGAGAACAGAACCTATGAGGAGCGGCTGAGAGAGCTGGGGTTGTTTAGCCTGGAGAAGAGGAGGCTGAGAGGAGACCTCATTACTCTCTACAAGTACCTGAAAGGTGGTTGTGGAGAGGAGGGAGCTGGGCTCTTCTCCCAAGTGACAGGGGACAGGACGAGAGGGAATGACCTCAAGCTCCGCCAGGGGAGATTTAGGCTGGAGATTAGGAGGAGGTTTTTCACGCAGAGGGTCATTGGGCATTGGAATAGGCTGCCCAGGGAGGTGGTTGATTCACCTTCCCTGGAGGTGTTTAAGACACGGGTGGATGAGGTCTTGAGGGACTTGGTTTAGTGTTAGATAGGAATGGTTGGACTAGAAGATCCGATGGGTCCCTTCCAACCTGCTTGTTCTGTGATTCTGTGACTTTTTTGTGGTTTGTAAGGTGGTTATGGCTTAGAGTTTGGCTGTTTATGGAGTGTAGAATGTGTGTGTTGTGTATGCATTTACATATTCAAAAGCCCCAGAAGGAGGAGGATATAAAAACATTGAAGAGTGTATAAAGCCAGGCAGGAGTGAGCTACAGTAAAATGGGATGAAAAACATGGACAGCAATACTGAACAGTTGGGTTTGAGAGGCAAACGTGAAAAGCAAGAATTGTGTTGCAGCACCGTGGTATTTCAACGAAGTGACTCATGGTGGGGCGGGGGGGGGGGAGTTTCATGTCAAAACAATTTCATTTTCCTTTTTCTTGAATAGCAAAATAGAGAAGTTGTGCAATGTCAGAAACTTGAAAAGATACTGGGAAGGAATGGCAAAGTTGAGGGCACACAGATATTGAACAGAAAGGAAAGGGTGTGAATTTTAGAAGCACCAGAACTTGACCGAAGTCCCTAATGCTGGGGAAGGAGCAATGAGTGGTGCACGACCTCCTGGGCTGCAGCCTTGCGCTACACGGAGAAATACGTGTGAATAAGGGAAGATGGTATGAGGGGGAAGGATAAGGAGTTCAGTTGCCTGGTTGTGTTATCCCTGGTCTGTTGTCACTGTAGCTGTGTTTATGCATAGTGGAGAGAGGCGGCGTGAAGTGACAGAATGTGGGAAGCACTGCTTAAGTAATGAGTGTTCAGTAAATAATACTTGGGTTGTGAAACCAATTTAACTTGTTGTGAGGAGCAACATAGCTCTGACTGAGCATTTGATGACAGTTTTAGGTAGGTTATATAGCCAGCTTCTATGTAGCAAGTTTGGTCTGACTGATTTCTGCTGCATATGTGTAACAACTAGTGTCCTATGGGACAAAAACATTACTATATCTGTTTATCGCTTTTCATGTGGTGTTAGGGAATCCCAGTGCAAATTTTACTCACAGTAGATAGTTTTCCTTATTGTTGTATATAGAGCACATGTTTCACTGGGTATTGGTGACACTGTGGGCATGAAAGGAAGATTGTGATGTTTCGTGTCTTGAAATGAGGGCAAGAGAATGGTTTGGATTTTGGTATAAAGTACAGAGTCTTTATTGCTTCCAGTTAATGGAGGAGAAGTTCGAAAAGTTCATGCTCAGCTGCTCTATTGGTTCTTGGGAGCTGTGGGGTCATACAAAGTAACCATTTCCTAGGATAGATAAAAAACCGTCTCTATGATGAGAATAGTAGAATGATTAAACCCTAAACCACCCTTGGTCATTGCTGAGAATTTTTGATGTTAATTTATATAGTAATAAAATTCTCTGTGTGCTAAAGAGCTTCCGGAATAAAAGTTCTTATTTGAAGCCTGTTTCTACAGTGGTAGGAAAGGTGTTTTCACGAAGCATACTCGGGAGGTCCTAGATTTTGATGTGACCTTATTGAGGGTTGCATAGGTTTATATCTTTGGTAATTCATTTTTTGAATAGTGAAGAGCCTGTTTCTAAATATTACGTTTACCTTAATGCTATTAAATTTTGTTTTTTCAGCGTTACCAGTTACAACTTAGAAAGATTTGCGTAGTCCTGCTTTTGTTATAACTCTTTCCATTAAATTTAATTGAAGCAATAAAAGTCAAGTAATATTTTCATCTCTTGGGTAATAACTAGGGAGTTTGTAATTGTCACTGCAAAGTTGTAATTTCAGGATTATTCTTAGAAATGTTTAAGTTTGTGCATTCTTATCTGAAAAGGACCTAGGCCGCTTAGGGTAATGTAAACATTTTAGGATCTATTGTATTAAAAGTTCACATACTTTTTTTTTAAGTTTAATAACTTAGAGTTTTAGAATCAAACTAATTTGAAATGAGATACTGTGGTTTGACTTAATATGTATAAAACCCAGTGAAACAGGAATGAAGTGTGTACTTTAGCCATTTTTGATTCCCAGAATAATTTTGAATCAATCTCAAAAAGAAGCAGAACTTCCACAAATGATTTTTGGAGCAGTCTGTGTTTCAGATCACATGCCAACTGTCGTGAGTTTGCTTTTTAGAGAGGTTTTCTTTGTTACAGATGTGGTATCCAGGTATGGGATCTGTATTTTGATGTGACAGACTGTTTGGGAGGGGTTGTTTGTTCTAAACCAATTCCTCCCCACTTTCCAGTCCCTCCAACAGAAGAAGGGTGAAAGAAGTAACTGCAAGTTGTGTAAGTGACTTTGATTTTTCAGAAGAAAGCTTGAGAGTTTTGATGCATATGTTAACAGAGAGGAAGACAGAAAAGGATTGTGCCATGCTGTGTGTAATATTTATCTCTGAACAGTGGAAAGGCCTGAACCAAAATCACTTGCTGATGAGCAGATCTTATGTCTGGTTCTATTGATGTCTCGGCTCTAAGGCTGCTATACCCTTCTTTCTCAGGAGTGGCTAATTCCAGTCTCTGAGCTTTTCATTCCCATAAAGACTGATTTGACTCTCTAATATATTTTATTGCTATTGAGGGGTTGTTACACTGACAGAAACTCATTAGTTGCAGCCTGCATTTTAAGTGAACAGTTGAAATCCTCATTACCCCTTGGCTTCCTCCCTCATTTGCTTTCCATTTGGAACATGTTAGATTTAGTACCCACAGTTAAAATTGCCAAAGTACTTGCAATAAGCTGACTGTTTGTGTTCTCAAAATAAAGCTACTCCTAGGGAAAAAGTGTAGTTTACTCTTTAGAACACAAAGCTAGAACTCTGTTAAACACTGAAATTATGTTGGATATCTTGGTAGCTCCCAGTGAGGAAATGCAGCTTTTATCCTCATGCTCCCTGTATAATTCTCCCTCAGTGTATCTTCCACGTATTCTCTTTCTTGCCTCGGGCATCTGAACATTTTTTTAGTGGCAGTAGAACTTTTTAAGTTCCTGATCTTGTGTTTCTGCCTAAAACTTTTGTATTTAAAAATATGTGTTGTCACAGAGGGGAAGGCCTGATTGTGTTTTGATTTTGATGATCTTTTTTTCTCTTGTGTTTGTTATGCCGTAGGAAAATGAATAATCTAGTGCTTTGGCAGTCTGGCTTGGGTGTTTCCTGCAAGCGGAATGTGTATCACAGTGGAATTTTTATATCGTACTGTGTGAGCGTAGCTTGTGAAGTGCAGAAGATAGAATGTGACAAGGAGATGAGTCTCCCTTCTTAGTTTGTCTGGAGACATGGGTGGGTGCAGTGAAGAAGAAACATGAGGTTGCTGTTGACAGTTGAAATCGGCCGATAGCTGCGGATTTGTATTGTCTTTGCTGAGGGTGCTGAGGCAGGGAAGAGGACTGGTGTGGCTGATCTTGCTGAACTGGTTGTTGTCTCAGTCATTTTGTGGAGTTTTGGAAGAAGATGTACTTGGGTGTGTAGATGCAAAGAAAAGAAAAAGCACAAAAGAGACACTTGGATTGGATGTAAATGGGGAGAGCAACATAGTAGGAAGTTAACAAATGTTTTGAGGGTAAAGCAGTTGAGTTATATATATTGTGAGGGAAAAGTTATAGGTATTTTGGTGTAAGTATTTTATTGTTCTGAATTCAAGGGATAGCTTCTGCAGAAGACTTTTCGTTGGGTTATGAATAGCATACTTAGTGTGCATTAGTCAGCCCTCCAAAGGGAAATGTGAATAAAACAGTTGAGATTCTGTTCCAGTTTAAAACGTCGTTCAGTGTACAGAAGTAAGATAGTGTTTTCTTTCCTTTTGAAGCAGGTCAGAAGGCCTCAGACTCGCCTGATTGCCAGTCAAAGATCCAGACAAAATTACTTGATTTATGATATTTCTTCCACCTTAGACAGGGAAGTGAACAGCAGGTCTTAACAAAACACTTGTTCGTGCCTGTTTAGCATTCAAGGAGCACTTCTTCCCCAATATTCCTCTAGTGATGCTTGGAGTATTAAACTGGAGGAGATTTTTTTTTCACTCCTATCTCAGTGCATTGAATATTGGCCCTGTATTCGTGTGCGACTGTAAGCTGTAGCTAGGGGTGTGATGTTGAGGAAGTGAGAGGGACCTGCGGGCACTGCTTTGCCTAGCTTTGCATTGTATTGTAATCTTGTGCAAGGCTCTGTGACACACCCTTCATCTTGATCTTCAAAACATTACCAGTTCCACAGAATTAAACCCCTGAGTAGTATTGTTTGCTTTTTTTCTCATTGCAGCAGAGTGGCCGAAGACCATGACAGGTCTCCCAAGCACATCGGGAACTACTGCCAGCGTGGTAATTATCCGTGGGTCGAAGATGTATGTCGCTCATGTTGGTGATTCAGGAGTGGTGCTCGGAGTCCAGGATGACCCCAAAGATGACTTTGTGAGAGCTGTGGAGGTTACACAGGACCACAAGCCAGAGCTTCCCAAAGAAAGGGAAAGAATTGAAGGCCTTGGGGGCAGGTAACCCTCTGTGCTTTTTACTTCAGGGTTGGTCTCTGGGTGCTATTCGTGTCTTTTTGACTGAACTACACTAAGTTTACTTTTTTGTGGGGTGGGACAAGCAAGGCGCTAAATCTCAATCTGTTTGTAGTCCTTTTCTATCTGTGCTCTGTTATTTTTCTAGCTTGTAGGGAATAAGTTATAGTGATCCATTGTTGCACTGTTGTGCTTTTTGCTAGTGGTTTGTGGTATAAGAAATAATTTTAATTTCTTGGTGGGTTCCCAAGCACCTGAGGTGTGGTTACAATTCTGCATGTTCACTGAAAACTTTGTAAGTGGAAATAACTGGTATTTGACCTATTTTTCATTAAAATCTTAGGAATCCAGGGAGGAAAAATTGCCTTTCCATGTGTTTAATGATAAAACTCTGTAATATTCATTTTGTCAAATGGTGCGAAAACATTAGTTTTGACGCTAAAAACTTCTCCTATGTTCTGTATTGTTCCTGAGGTGACAATGGCAGCTGTTGAGTGCGCTCTTAAAAACTTTGCTTTAAGGAGCATTAAGAAAACCTTAGATTTAAAACTAGATATTGTATTTACTATGTTTATTAAATGCTAGAATACCACATTTCAGTGCATACCTTTACATTAGTAATTTCCTGGCAGATGTTGGAATGTCTCCAAGTTGTGGTTGTGTGTTCCCTGTGACTGAGGAGGAAAGCAGGCAGGTTTGTCATATGGCACTAATGTTTTGAGACAAAGCTCAGGGTTCGCGTGTGGCGTAGCTTCACAGGAGTGCTCTGTTCTTTCTTTCTGCAGTACCGCACCAGATGGATCGGCGCAGTTTCCTTCTCTGAGCAGTTCAGAGTCAGAGATCACCGAAGGTTTTCCTGTTGACATGGTTTGAGAACCCTGTCAGCTGAGATTGTTTAATCTCTAGCAGGTGGAAATTGGTCAGCTGGCAGTGTCAGGGATGGCAGCTTTTTAGAAAGGGAAACCTGAAGTTGTGCTGAGTTAGTACTTGTATTTATATAGGTTTCCAAGTTGTGTATCTCAGAGGTTGAACATCACTGAAGCTTCTAAGAAGCACTCCCTGGAACCTTGGATCAGCAGGAATGGTTACGTTTTTAAAAAATACCTTTATTATTACTGGTGCTCGTACTTTTTTTTTCCCCGAGTTACAGGCTGTTGTGAGACAAATAGGGTGGGAACAAATAATCTTTTTCATGAGAACCAGTTGGGAAAAGCTAATGGGAGAGCATAATTGAATCTTGGTAAAAATTATGTTTTCCAGATAAGTGTCTTAAGTGTGGGATGAGGTCTCCTTTCTGATAATGACTGAAGTTTTAGCTTTGTGTGCTCGTTAGTTTTACAAATGGGTGAGAGCAATTTTTAGGATGTGGTGTTTGTGACTTTGCGGCACTGTGCACGCAAAAGGATGGAGCTCAACATGACCTTGTTGCTAAGGCCTTTGAAGTTTCAGCAAGTGCATCTTGAAAAGCTTCAGAAAGAGGAGTCTTGAGGCTTTTCCAGAGCTGCTCAGTTTCTAATTATCGATGGCTGTTTCTTGGATAAAAGCAAAATTTTAAGTGTCTAGTTCTTAACTTGGTTGGGACCAAGCTTTGCTAGTTGCTTGTTTCTTTGCTTTTTCTTTCTTGATAGCTGATACTATCTGCTCTTAATTCTTCCCTGCCTCCCCTGCTTGATCACAACTGCCCCCTGTGCTTGCTGGGTAGCATCCCCTTTGACCCAGTGCTGTTTGGGAGAACTAAACCAGTGTTTGGTCCATTAGAGCAGGTGTTTATATCCAGATTAATATCCAAATAGCAGAGCTATTTCTTCCTATCTCCTGCTTTCAGTGTATAGCAAGTGTGTACTATTCCTCTTTTATCTCCGCCTTGTATTGGTGCACCTTAAAGGAAATCCCTACCGAAGGCTGCTTTTTTCCCTGTTTGTTTTGTTTGTTTTTTCTTTTTAAACTGTACTGTGTTGCCTTTACTGCCAAACTTTGGCAGATGGAGAACACTGAAGGAGGATCTGCATGGTATTTCCGCCAGAGTGAGTTGATGATGATGGTCTTCATCTGAGAAAAGCAAATTCAGTTTTGCTTTTTAATCAACAGATAAAAAGCTACTCTTACATCTGGTGGTTGCAGCCAGCCAGAATTTCTCTCAGGTCTTTGTTCCTCTGTTTCTTTTTTTCCTTTTTGTTCTTCATCTCTCACTTTCCCCTTTGGCTTAATATGGAATGAAACTGCCTAAGTGTTACCATGTGTTTTGAAATATTGATTGTGCTGTGGACTTCCCTGAGGGTACTGTTGTTATTGACTGCTTATTTAACTAGTTTTGTGTTGTTGAAACTAACTTCTACGCTCTCTTTTCTGTTCCTCTTTAACCTCTGCCTTTCTGATGGTTTTAGTGTGATCAACAAGTCTGGTGTGAATCGTGTTGTTTGGAAGAGACCTCGTCTGACTCACAACGGCCCTGTGCGCCGCAGCACCATCATCGACCAGATTCCCTTCCTGGCAGTTGCTAGAGCACTTGGTAAGTCATGTTTGGAAAGCAAGACACTGCTGCATCCAGGCCATTATAATGGAATTAGGCCTTTTTTTTTGCCAGAACATACAGTTCAGAGTGATTTGCTCGCTTGCCTTGACTGCAAAGCCCTGTGAAAATCTAGGCTTTTTAAAAGTATTTTTAATACAGTATAGATTTGATTGTTTTAAATGAAGCTGTAGAAGGTGTCAGTGGTGAGTTATGGACTCTCCTTGCCACATACAGCATTTTCCATTTTTATGAAGATGGCACTTCATTTCTGTTGCAAATGAAAATGCACAAAGCAGCGTGTGACTCCAAAATGAGAGGGTACCTTCATCTTTTTCTTAGTGTGAAGTATAAGGGCTGTAATTTTTGACTGGGTAGCGGTAAGAGTAAGTTTTTCTGCATAGCATATGAATTACATTGGTCTTCCTTCTGGGGTGAATGTTTCTTTCAAGACAGGGTTCAGTGAACAAAGGGGTGAAAGTCATGTCTGTGTGTTATCTATAACCTGCCTTTGCAAGAGTACTGGTAATGGGAAACTGCCTCTGAGGAGCTATTACTTGGATGACAAAGACATTACCATACCCAGCTCACTTGTTATGAATGGGTTTTGGGAATTTTTTTTTAACTTAATCCTTGGATACCTCTTGTCCATGAGTGTTAGTGTTTTCTGGTCAGGTTTTTTTTCCTTAAATTTCATTGCACAATTCCAGTCTTCTCAGTCCACATTATTTCCATCCTTCTGTCTGTCCGTCCTTCTTTGCCCCAGTGAAGACCTCTCTATCCAGAAATATCCAGTGTAGGAAGTGTGGTATATTTTTACCTGTGAAAACTGTCCTGTGACTTAATTTCTTCTTGGCAAGCTTGACAGTGTTGTCAGTGTTCCTAGACCAGCTGGCAGTGTGTTGTGGGGACAGTCTGTTCCTGGGACTGTGGTCGTCTTGATAATTGCATGGCGTTACTGTGTCTTGTTTCAAAGGCAGTGCTGTCTGCTTCACAGGGATTGTCCAGTGTTAAGGATTTTGTAGCGATAACTAACATTGTAAAGGATGGCTTTATAGCAAAAAAGGAGTCACAGGTGGCTGAATGGTATTTCAATACAAATTTTAGTTTTTTGGACATTTTTCTCCAAGTCTTTGTTACGTGTCACGTTTTAGGCAAGGTAGATACTTATTTTATGGTTAGTCAGACTGGCTCGAGAGTCTGAGTAAATCCTTTGGAGTTAATAGGTAACTAGCAGAGATCATGCACTGAGCAAAATATTCCTCTTCCCCTTTCTGCCACAGGGAACCTGTTCCTTATAGGTTACAAAAAGTATATGCTTGATTTTGATGACTCTTTCATTCCTACAATTGCGAGTTTGTTGTTTGCCTAAATAGCTTGATGGGTCTTGAGCCAGTTCCTCAGCAAGTTGAACATAAGGATGTGGCTGGGTTTTGTTTGCAGATGGGAATTCAAGGAATGATGCATCTGTTAGTCCTCTATTGCATTCTTTCCCATTACATGGATGAAGAGGATTACTGGAGAGTTTCAGGTCCAAGAAATGAAAACGCTGTTTAACAATTCTTGCTTTCAAAAGTTAGTAGATTTGAAAACTTAGAAGAGGGCTTTGGCATCTTAAAATTATGGAGAAACAGGTTTACAGTATGTTGGTGTGTGTTTGCTCAAGGAGCCTCCGCAGCCTCTTCATGTCCCCTTCTGAGGAGGTATGACAAACCTCCTGGAAAAGGGAACGCAGCTGCCTCGCTCGGTAGGACCCAGATGGTGCACAGACGCTCACAGTTTGGAAACAGGATTTCATTTCGTTCTGAGGCCAATGTGCCCCTTACACTCCTTACGAAAAACCTGCCGTGACTAAAGCCAGTTTCATTTGTGCTGTTGAGGCCTGCTAGACCTCTTGGCTGGCTCCCAGATTGCTACCCTGGTTGGCACGGCACTGCTGTGCTGGAGCCTCTCCAAGCAGAGTAATAACTGCCTGTGTTGATACATACCCGTTACCAATACCCCAGTCGATCTCACTGAGATGTAGCGCTGGAGTTCTTTTTGCTGAGTTCAAACTCGCTTTTTATTCTTGATGGAAATCCTGTAGAGATACCAGACTGGACAATAGTATTTAGTAGAAGAGCAGGAGTCTCCTGATGCTTTGTTCAGTTTTGTGGAGAGAAACAGAGTTGTAATTTGGCAGTCTTTAAAGTGAGAAGACTATCTGATAAAAAAATATAAAATTTGGAGCGTAGGTGTTTTTTGTAAAGTTTTTCTCTTGAGGACTGTATGAGGAATGAAACTGCATCAACATTTTTTCAAGTCTAACACTCTTTTTAAAGGAGTACAGCAGAGATTTTAGGAGTAACAGGAATAAAACACTGGGAAAGTATTTCATTGGTGAAATGTTTGGACAGCAGAAAGAATACCTGTGCAGGAGAAGTCCTTCTGGCCAGAGTACTTCTATTGACACTCCTTTGCTGTTTTGATTATGTACAGTGCCCTTTTGCACTGAAATAAGCATTTGTGATATGTACTTTTTATTGCCCCTGCTTCTCACAACGCTAGTGGTTGCATTTAAGTAAAGTTTAATTTATTTATAGCCCTCATAACAAGTGAGAAATATTTAGGCTCTCTGCTCTCCCTGTAAATTACCTGTCTGCTGCTTTTACTGCATGCAAGTCAAGTCTTCTAGTGACTTATTTTAAACTGTAGCAGCGTGTTCTGCATTTTAAGCATGGCTACTTGCGCGAACCTTTTCTGGGCAGTAGACACATCTTTGAAGCTGATGTCCCTTGCAATGATACTTCTGAATCTGTCTGTCTCAGAATTGTTCCCCTCAGGACTTACTGCCTATTTTGATCGGAAGAGCATTTTATTTCCTTAGAGCATAATCATTTGAATAAGTTTCCTGGCACCCATAGTTATGTGTTAATGGCCTTGTTTATGCCTGTCCCTAGACCAGGTGTGAGGTGGCTCAGATTACTTGGATCCCCTTTCTATAGGGCTGGTCTGTGAATGTGCAGATTGCTGGGTCCCGTAGAGCAGATGCTTAGGGGCCATGAGCCATCAGGTAATTTGCTTGTGTGTTTTGAAGACTCTGGGTCTGTCCTTCCATCGTGTGTTAGTTATGGTCTCCCTGTGTAAACAGCAGCTCCGTGTGGCACCCAGGAGGGTGTTGTGAAGTCCCGTGAGCATTCTTACCTGTTTGTCTTGGGGAAGTAGCCTGCTCTGTGTATATGTTCATAATAGCCATGTGCATGCTAGGTTAGGTTGCATTCCAGCTGTGAAATACGTCTAAATAAATAAATTAAAACCTATTTCTGGGTTGATAAACACAAAGCTCTAAGTGTACAAGATGATGTGTTTTTTGTTCCCATGTGTGGAGAAATGGAAGAAGGAATTTTGATCCTTGAAACCAATTTTGAATTAAAATTTGGCTACGTGTGTATCTTGCAAAGATGGTATACAAAGTGTGGGGGATGGAATTACAGTCTGAGCTCAGTGTGTCTTATGGTGTAACTTGGCTGATTGGTTTAGGTCAAAATCTAGTAGATCTTCTACAAACTTTTTTCCCCTCCTGCTCTTTCTCCCCTTTTCTTGGGAGCTAACAGAGCAAGGTCTGCAGCTGTCAAAAGGGTTAGGATGTAAGAGACTGCCTTGCAGTTCTGTAGGTGTTTGCGTGGTGGGTTTTTTAAATTTATGTTGAAATGTGAACCATGAACCAATTAATTAAACCACTCATCCATATGGCAGCATAAAGTATTTTTTCCCTGCAGTTGCCTCACTTCTGCGGTTTGCATGGAGTGGCCTCCACCATACAGGTTTGAATTTAGTGAATCTCCTGCTGACCGAAAAGAAATTCTGTACCCGAGCAGTGAATGCTGGATGTATTGCTGCTGCAGGAATGTCCCCTCTGGCAGTGGTATGGAAGCAGTTTTCCAGAGCAGATTGCTGGATGCCACAGTTAGTTCATGAACCTCTCTGATTATACTGTAAAACCCTATAACTGACCTCAAATGATCCAAGTAGATCCCTGTATGAGGGGTTAGGAGATTTTTCACACTTTGCTTCTAAAGGCAGATCTTAAGCTAGATTTGGCCAGTGCCGCCTTCTGTTTTACCCCTTGTCTTCAGCTAAACAAATGCTGTCTAGGATTGCCTTTAGAAGCTTGAAATTCCACCTTTGTATTAATTTGAAGGATTTAATGCAAGGCCAGGAATAGAATAGTTTTCTGCATGCTATTTTATCTCTTTGCATGTTCGTTCTTGCAGGCTTTTCTCACGCTGTGAGTTCTGGCACAGCCCTGGACAGACAACTCTTTTCTGTTGACTATGATTTTGCTAATGTATAAGCAGAGTTGACAGTCACAGCTAAGACTACTGTATGAGCAGCTTTTAATTCACTAGTCATTATAAATGCCTCTTATTTGTTTAATTTGTTCTTGCAATACTCTTCTTTTGTCTATGCTTTCCTTCGTAGATGGTGTTAAGGGTGGCATTCTTTCAACACATTTGAATGAAACAGCACGTAAAAGAAGGTCTTAAATTAGTACTTGTAAAGGAGTAGTGAAAGTTTTAAACCTCAGGTGTTTCTGTGTAACTTTCCTGCTTGCTGCTACCCTCAGTTTTGTCCCTGTCCCTCAGACTGAACTGTCTGTAATCATTCCTGTGTTGTGTGAACAGGACGTAGTGTTGTGTTCATCTTTAAACTGCTGTAGAGATGCCCTCTTGTGGCTCTAGGACTCACCTGCCAGGAGTTCTAGTGGAAGCCTCTTCCACCCCAGCTCAGCCTGAGTGGTTTTTAGTGATTGCTGTCTGTCCGCTTGCTGAGAATTGTCTCTCTTCCTAGCAGCACTGCCTCATTGATGAGGAAGAAAGGAAGTTCTGCAAATCTTCTCTTTGTACTGACAGACCTTTTGGATAAAACTCTCATTTAAAAAGATCTGGGATTAATCAAACTGGGTTTTTGTTCTGAACTGGTTTATGAAAGTAAATTTTTCTTTCCTCTATTAAACCCAAAAGATATTTTTGTATAGAGAAGAGCATTCTCTAGAAACATAAGGGAAAGGCTTTATTTATGTGAGTTCTGGACATACTTTTGCTATAAGGCAGCTTGGGGCTTAATCCAATCCAGTCTACTTATAGGATGGGTGGTTTTGTTTGTGACTTCAATTGCTTTGCTGGCAGCAGCTGAGTGTTTTTCATTGCATTTTAAAAGGTAATAGTAAGCAGATAGGATGGTCTATGTATTTTGGCATATTCTTACAGGTAGTTAAATTGGTTTCCTGTTCCTTTACTGTGTGATTTCAAAGACAGGTTTTTCATTTTGTTAGATGCTATGTAACTTTTGTAGCTCTGTATATTCTGGTTCAAGTCATGGTTAAGGAACGGGCAGGGTTTTTCTGTGAGATACGGAAGGAACAACATTAATACCATTTGTTTGGTTTGGCAAAGAAATATTGCAAGCTTCACCCCAAAAGAAGTATTCCTTGTCTGTAAGTTTTTATAGAACAAGATTGCTAAGTTTTGGAAATGTTTGGGTTTTAATTTGTATCAAAAATAGTCTGGCTGATAAAGTGGAAGTCTGAGAGCCTGGCATTCCAGTTCTGTAATACTAGCCTTCGGCATATCACATCATCTTGCTATCTTGGCTTCCCAGCCTGCTGAAGGGTCACTTGTCTGTCTCCTTGCTTTGGAACAGAATTAAAGATTTCAGAGGACTTTTTCTTCCACGTTCTTCAGTGTACTCTGGTTTTCTGGCTTTCCTCTTTATTTTTCCATGTCAGAGTTGTGACAGAGGGTACCACGTAAAGCAACTCTTCCTGGGTTTGTCAGGCATTCCTCAGCTGCTGTGGATGCTGTGCTCTCCAGCTGGCTGGAGAACCATGTGCAGCTGACGTTAGTGTTCTGTCTATGCAGCAGCTCTAAAAAGCATGGACTTAATCCGTGGTGCTCTGCCCTTTTAGAAAAATAAATAGAAAAAAAAAAAAAAGCAGTACCTCCCTTCAGTGACATGGGTTAGCCTTTCCTGGCTTGGAGCTGAATGCTCCAAGAGAATGATGTTTCAAGAGAAGTTTTCTTTATTCAGTGCTGTCCTACTGAGGATCCACTTGCCTGCTTAATCAGTCTGACTTCATAGGTTTATGGGAGAATGATGGCAATTTTCCCATTCTGTAGGGCAATCCCTCACTGGTTGTTTCCTCCTAGGCTGAGGAAGGACCAATATGGATTTTTTTTTGTCATACACCTCAGGCTTCAAATATACTTAATGGATTTTTTTTTCTTGGGTCAAAGAGTAAAAGCTTAATATTTTTGTTCAGTTCGATGTCTAGAGCTCCATTCACTTTTCAATAGCTCCAGGCTTGTCTGGACTTGATCAACCAATACCTGATGGGGCTTTAATACTGTTCCATTGCGCAGCTTGGAAAATAAGTTATTGTGTATTTCCTAGAGATTTTGGAGCCTGAATAGATTGAGTACAGTTGAAATTGAACATCCTGGAGATTTTTCTTGCTATACATTTACAGCAAACGTGGAACACTGCTTTGACAGAGGTGGTGCTACACGGATTACTTAAGGAATACATTTTACCAAAAAAAGTATATTTAATAAACTTGGTCTTTGAAGTTGTGAATCCTTGAAATAATCTACCTCCTCTTCACCATTTGTTTTCAGGGGAAGTTGCTTTCCTCTTGTGGTATCTAACTTTCTTTCTGCACCTCTCATTAAGAATGCTGATAGGACTGTAGAGATGCGGCTTTGTTGCAGATTTACACATGAATTTGCCTGAAGATGTTCTCAGTTAGTCTGGCAGGGCAGCTTTTCTAACTCAAATCATGGCATGTCAGCCAAGCCCACTTCTCAGTGTGTAGTTGTGCCACAGCCTTCCAAAGGGCAGCTCTTTGCAGAGGAGGCTGAGGTTGGAAGGTGTTCACTGGCAGCTGGAAGACCAGGCTTCTGGTTAGGGCTTGGGCCTGTGATTTGTGAGGTGTGGATTCCCAGGATCTCGTGTGCCCTTTAGAAAGCTTATACTCTTCGGAGTTCCCTTTATAAGCAATGTGATATTCCCTATTACCCCATGAATGCTCTTCTTTCTCTTGGAGGAAGATTCTCTGGAATCAGCACGGTTATTACTCAGCTGTTTTCTCAGGAAAAGCAGCAGATGGGCATGATGATATGTATGTCAATGAACCAAAATTAAATAGCATCAGGCTATTTTTATCAAACAGCACAGGATTTTTAATTAAAAAAATTCAGCTAATAACATTTGTCAGTTCTCCTAAATATGTGAGAAAAAAAAATCTAGCAGATACAAGCATAAAAATCATGAGTGTGTTGGAAATAGCTCCCAGTGATTCCAAGATCTGGTGGTTGTATGATCCCAAGCTGTTGTTTATTTTACCTGCTCCATCTGTGACAGACATGACGTGAGCAACTCTCAGTGTGTGAAGACTTCTCGTGGCAATCCATGTAATATAATTGCTGTGCTGGAACTCAGCTGTCTGTTACAGTATTTATTTTGATCTCAGTGCCAGCTGGCCTGCTTTGTTGTGAGTCTGTGGTGAGAGAGTGCACCTCTGTACCGGCAGGCTTGGCTTTGTCAACGCTTATTAGAAGCACGTGTTTGTGGCTGCAGGGAAGGTGAATTGGTGTTCTGATGAGGATGGACCATCCATGCTTGCTATGGTCTCTGACTTGAAGTATTCCCTTTCTTGATTCTGCAGAACTCTTTCAAACTCATTGATAGCTTGAGGCAAAAATAATGGAAGGAAGTAGGAAGACAAGAAGCTTATTTAGCATTAAACACTTTTTTCTTCACTAGGTGATCTTTGGAGCTACGACTTCTACAGTGGTGAATTTGTCGTGTCTCCTGAACCTGACACTAGTGTACACACTATTGATCCCCAGAAGCACAAATACATTATCCTTGGCAGTGATGGACTGTGGAACATGATCCCACCTCAAGATGCCATCTCCATGTGCCAGGATCACGAGGAGAAAAAGTACTTGACGGTGAGAAAAGTGGCTCTAAGTCATTGTAGAAACTGAGTACTTTTTTTTCCTGTAAAAATTGCTTAGTTTGGCATGTATGAGAGAACCTGACAGTGGCCTTGTTGTTCAGGCATAGTTTTGCCACCACTCGTACATGTTACGATGTGGCTGCTGCTGTGTCAGATACAGTGCACACTAACCTTAAGTTATTTGGTTGTTGTTTTGGGGAAATTGGACTACCCGGATGGTATCCGAGTGCTCAGGATGATCTAACATGTTCCTTTTTTAAGAAAGTTATACAAACTCTTGTCTGAAAACAAAATTGATGTCTTAGGAAGACAGTAGTACAATGCAGACAAATCTTTAGTGTTTTTATTTGATTTGTACAAAGTCTGAAATAAATTATTCTCTGGTTTATTTTACAAAAGTTTAGAACTTCTGTAGTCATGTCTCAGAGAGCATCAGGTAATAAACAGTCCATAAACCCCTTGAGAGACTTTCAGAAAAAGCATAGGATGTGTTACAACCAGGCTATTTATGCAAGTCATTGCATCAGTTTTATGGCATAAAGCACTCCGATGTACATATTTTCTACCACAAACTGATGTTAAAGTTATATTTTGCTAAGAAGGAAGATGCATTTCAATTAGTATTTCTTTTTGTGTTTCTGAATCAAGCTACTTTACTCGCATGATATGTAGGAATACATATTTCAGGCTGTGCTATGTCTTTGTTTGTAAAGTAAAGTGGACCTGATTGCTTTCTGTCTCTTTCTTCTAACACAAAGGGAGAGCACCGACAGTCTTGTGCCAAAATGCTGGTGAACAGAGCACTGGGCCGATGGAGGCAACGCATGCTCCGTGCAGATAACACTAGTGCCATCGTAATCTGCATCTCGCCGTTGCAGGACAGCAAAAGCAATTTGGAAAATGAAGAAGAATTGTATCTGAACTTGGCAGAGAGTCCCTGCTATAGCAGCCCTGATACTAATGCCATGACACCCTCCCGCTGCTGTACCCCGCCTGTCAAGGTAATGTTTTTTTTTTTAGTTTTTTAAATATTCCACTTTCGAGTTTGGAGTCCGCTAAATCCATACCCACCTCCCTTTGCTTTCCCAGTAGTAATTTCTTTTTATACAGCTTACTGTGATGTGCAGGACTAGGCCATTGCCAATGATTGAAATAATAGTTTTAGAAGCTCCTGACCTGTCAACTTTAACCACCATTTAGTGTTGCTGTGTGTTTGTTTTATCTGCAGAGAGTTAGGGAGGAATCAGGCTGTGGGGATGCTGGACTTAAAAAAAGATAAAAAGAACACATCTCCTTAGAGAACAAGTTGGGGCTACAGTTTCTTTTCGTGCCTGGCCATGCAATTGCAGAACTCGCACAGCTGAATAACAGCAGGCTTCTTATGGGTGCTATGTGAATCAAGATAAACCACAGCAGGGGGTGACAGTGGAGTGATCAAAACTTTACACAAGTTAGAATTCTGGTGTTTGCTGTGTAGATAAGGCCTTATTTTATTTTTTGCTTAATAGGCAAAACCCAAAAGACAGTTTTGACTGCCTACAGATCTTCATGGGTAACATATGTATGAATTAGTTGTGTTTTAATGCTAAAGTTTCTCCTTTTAGATTAAGATAGAACTGGTGTTGCCAGTTGGGAAACACAAATACTTTTTTTCAGTACTTGTTTTTTATTAAGAGTACTAATGTAATAGAGGTGTCTGCTTTAACTGTCCTCACAGAGCACCTGTAAGTATAAGAAGACAAGAAGAGTGAGAGGAAAGCTGAAAAGAAAAGTGACAGGAAAAGGCCTCTGTAACATCAGAGTAATTCCAAGACTCTTCAGAACAGGACTAATGGCTCAAGGCAGATCACAATAAATGAAATGCTTTTTAGCACTTGTGTCTCTGTGGATAGTTTTTTGCAAAACAAGAACTTTTTTTTAGTTACCTGTGGGTATGTTTGATAACTGCATCACTCTGAGTAATGTTTCCTTTTTCACAGTACAAAGTTTCTTAGGTAGGAGCCACAGCGCAGGGCAAACTATCTTGCTTCAAACCTTGATTACACTGTGGCTGGACTGCAGACTTTGTTTCGCCTGATGTTGTGGAAGCCTTCTGGGTAAAATCCAGGGCATGTAGAAGTGGGGTTGGCTCGATGTTTTCTTTAAAATTCAAATTATGTGAAACATAACTGAGGCATTTGGGACTCATTTGGTGGCAGTGGAAGGGATATGTGCCTGTTAACTTCAGAGAACTTAAACACGGAGAGCCTTGGCTCTTAATGACTACTGCCTTCCAAAACAATTAGTTTGGAAATGAATGGAGACCAAGTCAAAGTCCCTCAATTAAACAGAAGTATTTCTTAAATTCATATCCTTCTGGCAACAGTTACTAATACCAAATTAATTGAAGTCTTCCTGAGGCCAGTGATAAGATTTGATGGATGAGATTGTTGAGAAATTAAATCGTTGATTCATGTTTGAATTATTTTTGTTGCATCACTCCTTAGAAGTCAGTCCTCTGACTTCATTTGGCTTCCCACAGCCTTATCCAATTTCAGCTATTTGTGCCATGCCAAAGATGTTGGCAACAAGAGCCACAGTGTTAAGAGTCTTGCACAATCAAAACATAACAATCAAAACATAAAACCTAAGTTGTGGCTGGAGACAATTTCAAACATTATATTGAGCAGATCAGGTAAAACTGCCAGAGCTGCTCAGTGTGTCATCTTGCTTCCCTCTGGGTTCTGCAAGCACCAAGGTGAACAACATCTAAAATACCAACAGTAAAGGTCTTCCCTCTTGGCTTGCTGTATATAGTAAAATATTATGTAAATAGTTTTACCTACACACGGAGAGCAGGAAGTAATAGAAAACCAAATCTAGAAGCTAGAAAAAAAAAATCTGATTTTCTCTTTTGAAGAGCATTTTATGTAGATGTTTCAGTTTCTGAGGAGTCATGGATCTGGTCTTGAAGGGGAACTGAAGTTGTTCTGGATTGTGACTTCAAAAGTGTCACCTGTTTATTCATCTGAGATGTCGCAGTGGCTTACTCTGAGCTGTGTGTGCAGTGGAGTTTTCAGGATGTTCTTGTCTTCCAAGTTATTGTCGTTTGCCTTATATGGATCATCCATAGAGTAACGTGGCCTTGAAATTTACTTTTGAAGGACTTAGCTGAGTAACTAGGGATTTCTTCACAATTAAATCTTTAATAGGGTCCTAATTCATATCTTCAGGGCACTGCGCAAATACTCATTTTCGTAATCCCCACGTGGATAGTGAGAACAAGTATTGTCCCCATTTTCCTGTTGGTTCAACCTGAGAATGAGGCAGAACCACCACAGGCTGCAGATGGGATGAGCAGCTGAAGGTGGGGTTGGAGTTTAGAAAATGTCTGGTTCCTGGGACATTGTTACGCAGCCTTTTGTCTATGTACAGAATAACTGCACTTCACAGGAGTGGATAGTTGCGCTGTGAGGAATGGAGTTGCTTTCTTTCCAAGCTGTAGAGCATAAAACTAGGCAATCACATGTGTTACTTCACACAGCAAAAAGTAACTGCTTTTAGAACAGCTTTGCCCAATGCGCCCCCCCTTTCGGTATACAGTTAGGATGAAGAGCTTGTCAGTCTCCCTGATAATTTGGTTATGCAGTAACAAAGATTTCTAAATGTAACAAAGGTCAGAAGGCTTTTTCTGCCATTTGCCATACTTGTGCTTGGCCCTCTGATGTGTAAAATTTTCAGAGGCAGTATAGGTGTGTATATTTCAGAGGGAAGGAAGTTAGGTCTTTGTGCTGGAAACGCTGCTGCTGAAAAATCATAGAAAGCAGTGCTTGCAATCCATTCTACGTGGCTTGTTGCTTGAACAGCAGATGCGTGCAGATTCCTCAGTGTTTTATAACAGCAAAAAGGAAGATAGGCAGGCTGAGCAAGCCTGAACAGTCTGCTAAATGAAAAGATGTCTGCCATTAGGAGACAGTTGTGAACTGGACGCTTAAAATGTGTGCATCAACTTCATAAAAGCATTGAAGTACCCAGTTCAGATCTACAGTCTGGATCGATTTTTGGCTCTCGGCGTGGAGGAAAGATAGCTCTGTTTCTAAGTAGGATTTTCTTGTCCTTTATAAGATTTAGAGATGTTCTGTCACACACTTGTCTCCCCCCGCAAAGATTAATGTGGGTGAAATTGCTGTATTTATGCCTAAGTACTTTTTTTCCTGTTCCATCAGCTTTTAGAAGATGATCCGTGGCCACGACCAAGTGCTTCAGAGCCTATTCCTCCCCTCATGCACAGCAATGTGATCTCAGAAAAAATTCTAGACCTGCCAAATGAGATTGCCAAAAGCAATTCACCTTCGTCAGGAGCAACCCTGAAGGATTCAGGCTCACAGGAAGATAAGTGTGGCAAAGCACTGGCTTTGAGGATACACGAGTCCTATAGTAATGGCTTGTCAGTCAGTCTGTCCCCTTCCAACTCTGCAAATTCAGGCATGGACCAAAAAGGCTTGAAGGTGTCTCCTAATGGGCAGACAAAAGCCCAAGATGCAGAGAGGACGCCCACAGCGAACTTTAAAAGGACATTGGAAGAATCCAACTCAGGCCCAGCTATGAAGAAACCAAGACGTGGCCTGAGTCGAAACATTGGTGTCCCCCCAGAAGGCATTTCTGCAACACCCCAGCGCAAGAATTCCAGCAAGCTGACAATGCGCCGCAGCCTGCGGGGCCAGAAGAAGCTCAGCAGCTCACTCTTCCACCCACCCAGGAAAGCGGTCTGCGTGTGCTGAGGGGCATTTGTGTAAGGAGTGTGTTTTGGTCCGATTAGAATTTTAAAGTTGGTGCAGAAGTTTGAAACTCTCCCCATTTTATCTTTTTTTAAAGTAGGAACTTTTTTTGGTATCCGACAGCTTTATCCCAGCCTTGTACTTGCTTGTATCATAACTGTGAATTTTGTAGATGTGTAGGGTATAAGTCACTGTAAAATGTGTGTAAATTTGTATTCCTTCATATAAATGTAGTCACTTCCTTGTATAATTGTTACAGCGGGGGCTAAACCTTGTTTTAAAAAACAAATAATCCTTTTTGTTAATTTACTAAAGTCATGACTTTGTATACGCTTCTTGTGATGAGGATTTCACAACTTTTTAACTAAAGTAAATTATTAAACAGAATGGAAGATATGTATTTTCGTAGTACTATATGTTCCACCTCAAGTGTGTCTTTTAGAGAATACACTAGGTTTATATTTTGTTTTTAAATTTTAGATTTCTCTACTCGGAAACGACGGATGTGAAAGCAGAGATTGTTGAGTCTTGCTTTACACAGCTCAATGTCGATTTCTTCATGTTAATTAAAATACTATGCAGTATCTTACTTAGTTGTATTTTTTGTAACATTAATCGTCAAAGTATCTAGCAAAAAAGTGTGTGTTTTAATACTCCCAAAAGCATCTTCTATAAAACCATTCCCATCCCCCTTTTACAAATGATGGCATTTTTATCCAGGCATAAATATATGCCCTCCAAAGGCATGTGGTTTTTGCTATTCCAATACCAATGGTGCTGCTAATAACTTTCAACACACGTTCTTAAATTATTTTATGACTATTTTCATGGAGTACGTGGACCATGTGTATGTTCACTGAAATAAAGCACATGAAAATTTGGTGGGGGTGCTTTTTATTCTTTTTAACTGCAAACTTAGATTCTGCTGAGCACCTTGATATTTGTTTTGTGTTCATTGAAATATGCTCTCACCTTCACTGAGTCCATGTAGCTTATGAAATGACATCACACACAGGTTTCTTATGAAACATCAGGCACTGTAGACTGAATCCTTTAACTGTACCAACATACAACCTGTGTTTTTGGGGTTTTTTAATGGTGAAGTAAAAGGCCAATATTTTATTCCGGGACGTAGGTGCTTCTCTATGGCTTTAATTCTTTACTGTTGAAACAACAAATCACAGGTTGAAATGGAGCACTGCTCTCTGTATGTGTTACCATGGTTAGGTTACAGGAATCCTAGAGGCAATTCTACACTTTCTGAAAATGTATAATTCCCTTTCATCCATCCTGTGAATGCAGCGCTGTCTTATAAGACGAAAGTAAGGGCATATCCAAATGGATTACTTCAAGGATTTATTTCTGGGTCAAAGGGATGTAACATCCCGTTAAAGTTTTGCTATAACTGACAAAATTACACACACTCTGCCTCAACATACACAAGAAACTCAGGCAGTGAGTTTTCCATTCCTCCTTTTAAGGGTGGTCACTCACCGTAAAGATGCGAGTGCAACATGTTAGTTGATGAGAATGTGTATTGCTGCTTATAGTTTAAAAATGCAAAAGAAAATGAGCCACTTTGCCAGGTGTTTTGCTCTAGAGAGAAGTAAAATTTCTCTTTTCTTCAAATTCTGTTGCATTTATAAACACTTGCCTCATTTTCCCACCTTTCTCACAGCAGTTTTGATTTTGGGCATCTCTGGTTGGAGGTGCTTTGGATCACTTGAAATGAATGTGACAAAATGGGATGCTTTTCCTGAGAAACCTGCTGAACAAGGGTGAGCGTTATGCATCTGAAGTTCCTCTGCACTAGACAAACCTAACTGTTGATACAGACTGGCAGCAGTTCACTGCCGTGTGTGCTTTGCCCACCTACAGCTTGCTACCAAAGCTGAGACTGGGGAGGTGTTAGAATTCACCGTGAAGATGTGAATGCCACCTCATTTGGGGGAAATTGGGTCTGCTTCTTTCTGAAATAAAGCTCCAGTACGTGAAAGAGTGCAGTTTTACACCAAGGTACAGACACCATTGCCCTGTTGCACTTTGCAAAGTAAGTAATGGTAATGTTTCTTTCCCAGTGGAAAAATCTGTGGGGCAAGCTAGAAGATGAGCAGCTATGGCTGGAAGTGTTCCTTTCTTCCGTCCTTTCCTTCCCTCCATCCTTTCCTTTCTTTCCTTCCTTTACTTCCTTCCCTCCTTCCTTTCTCCCTTCCCTTCTCTTCTTCTTTCTTTCCCTCATTCCTTCCATTCCTCCTTCCTTCTTTCCCTTCCTGCTTCTTCTTTTCCTTCCTCCTTTCTTCCTTCTCTCCCTTCCTTTCCTTTCTTCGTTTCTTTCCTTCCTTTCCTCCCTCCCTCCCTCCTCCCCTTCCTCCTTCTTTCCTCCCTCCTCCCCTCTCTCCCTCCTGCATTTCCTTCCCTCCCGCCTCCCTCCCTCTTCCCTCTCTCCGCGGCTCCGCCCCCTCCCACGTGCGCGCGCCCGGCCCCGGTAGCTCTCGCGAGATCTCGATGTAAACAAAGCTGCGGGTGGGGGGGCGGTGGGAGGCGGTGCCGCCTCCGCCGCGCTCGGGGCGCAGCCGCCCTTCGCCCGTGTCCCCCCCTAAGCCCCGCCCCCCGCCGCGGAGTCGCGCTGCGATTGGCCGGCGACGGCGGGCGGCCCTCCCGCGGCGGCTCCCGATTGGCTGCGGGCGCGGCGCTGGGTGTCATTCCCCGGCGGGGTCCCAAACAGTGGCAGCGCGGCGGCGGTGAGGGGCTGGGGCGGCGCCGCGCGGGACCCGGGAGGGACGGCGACGGCTCCTCTGGGGCTTCTCGAGGGCCGGGGCGGCGGGGGAGGCGGTGACAGCCCCGGGGGGCCGGGCGGGACCCGTGCTGGACGCTGGGGGCTCATTCCCGGAGGGCCGGGGGGTTGTTTTCGCTTTCCGCCCCTCAAAAGCGGTCCCAGAGCGGCGTCTGGCTCTGCCCCGCTTATCGCCGGGGGGTGCCTGGGGCCTGAGGTGATTCCCAGGTGTGTTTTCCCTTCAGGAATCCACCTGGTCTAGTGGGAGGTATCCCTGACCATCGCGAGGGGTTGGAACTGGGTGATCTTTAAGGTCTTTTCCAACTATCCTGTTCCCCTGGGCTTCTGTAGTCCTGCAGGTGTTATCCTCAAGCCTCGCATGAGACACAGGAACGTGAGGGGAAACTTGAGGGTAACACAAAAAGCTGACATCAAGAATCATAGTATAGCTTGGATTGGAGGGGACCGTAAAGATCATCTTGTTCCAGCCCTCCTGAGAAAGGAAGCAGATTGTATTCTGTCACCATTCTTCTGTTGGTTTTAGCACTGCCCAGTACAGGTTTTCCAGTGTACAGGAGGTTATGTATTATTTTTATAGAATTAACTTCTAATATAGCAGCTTAGTAAATAATAGGGCTGTATAATGTTGATGATACCTGTATCCCTATCTTTACTGAACTGTTTGAAGACAGTTTTCCACTTTCCACAGGTCCATGTTCTTATTTTGCTTTCACTTACATCACAGGAGCTGTAGTGACTGAGACGCTGGAAAAAGAAGTCGTTTATTCAGGTTTTTCTTTTTTTATGTAAAGGGGAATA
>JAUMJK010002178.1:0-27796 GCA_033558105.1 Coccyzus lansbergi | reverse complement strand
GGTGGTGGTTATAAGGGGGTCCTGGTGTCCTGGATGCTATGGGAGGGATGGGGATGTAGCGGGGGGGGGACTATGGGGAGGGGGGGGCTATTGGGGGGCTATAGAGGGTCCCGGGGGGGGGGGTGGCTATAGGGGGTCCTGGTGTCCTGGATGCTATGGGAGGGATGGGGATGGGGGGGGGGTGCTATGGGGAGGGGGGGGCTATTGGGGGGCTATAGATGGTCCCGGGTGGGGTGGTGGTTATAAGGGGGTCCTGGTGTCCTGGATGCTATGGGAGGGATGGGGATGTAGCGGTGAGGGGACTATGGGGAGGGGAGGGGCTATTGGGGGGCTATAGAGGGTCCCGGGGTGGGGTGGTGGCTATAAGGGGGTCCTGGTGTCCTGGGTGCTATGGGAGGGATGGGGATGTGTGTGGGGGGGGACTATGGGGAGGGGAGGGGCTATTGGGGGGCTATAGAGGGTCCCGGCGGGGGGTGGTGGCTATAAGGGGGTCCTGGTGTCCTGGATGCTATGGGAGGGATGGGGATGTAGCGGGGGGGGGACTATGGGGAGGGGGGGGCTATTGGGGGGCTATAGAGGGTCCCGGGGGGGGGGGGTGGTGGCTATAAGGGGGTCCTGGTGTCCTGGATGCTATGGGAGGGATGGGGATGGGGGGGGGGTGCTATGGGGAGAGGGGGCGGGGGGATCATGGAGGGGGGTGAAGAGGGGGGGGGGGCGATTTGGGGGGGGTCCCGGGGTCAGGGGCGTGGGGGGGGGGGGGGGGGGGGGCGGGTGGGTGCGTCCCTTACTTGCCGATCTCCTCGTAGAGCTGGTACTCGTCGGTGAAGCGGGTGCAGGGCACGGTGGTGGCCATGCTGCTCCGCCGCAGTCAGCGCCGCCGCTCGCCGCTCCGCCCGCACCGGGGGCGGGACCGGGCGGGGACCCTGCCAGGAGCCGCCCCGGGACCCCCCCCAAACCCCACCAGCCACCACAGGCACCCACAAAAGGGGACACCCCCACCCCCCATACCCCCCCCCACCTCATCCCCATCCCGTCCCCTGGGAAGCCACCAAACCGGCCATGACACAGAAAACCACCATGACACAGACCCCAAAGGGAATCCTGACTGGGGTGGGGGGCAAGCCTGACTGGGGGGAACACACATAAACCTTAATGGGGGGACACAGGCCTGACTGGGGGGGGACATGCAAGCCTGACTGGGGACACATACACACAAGCCTGACTGAGGGGACATACACACACACAAGCCTGACTGGGGGGACACAGGCCTGACTGGGGTGGGTGGGACACACAGGCCTGACTGGGGGGGGACACACAGGCCTGACTGGGGGGGGACACAGGCCTGACTGGAGGGGGGACACAGGCCTGACTCGGGGAGGGACACAAGCCTCACTCAAGGCAGGGACAAAATCCTGACTGGGGAGACACAAGCCTGACTGGGGAGACACAAGCCTGACTGGGAGGAGGACACAAGCCTGACTGGGGTGGGGGACACAGGCCTGACTTGGGGGGGGACACAGGCCTGACTGGGGGGGGACACAAGCCTGACTGGGGGGGGGGACACAGGCCTGACTTGGGGGGGGGGACGGGACACAGGCTTGACTTGGGGGGGGACACAGGCCTGACTGAGGGGGACACAAGCCCGACCTGGGGGGGAACATAAGCCTGACGGGGGGGGAGGACACACAAGCCTGACTCAAGGCAGGGACAAAATCCTGACTGGGGAGACACAAGCCTGACTGGGAGGGGTACACAAACCTGACTGGGGAGACACAAGCCTGTCTGGGAGGGGGACACAAGCCTGACTGGGCAGGGGACCACCAGCCACAACCCTCCCGTACACACCCCCCACCTCATCCCCATCCCGTCCCCTGGGAACCCACCAAACCGGCCATGACACAGAAAACCACCATGACACAGACCCCAAAGGGAACAACAACCCTGCCCCAACCTCTGGGATCCCCACCTGGGGACCAGACCCCCACCCCCCCCCCCAAACCATCAGCCGCACCCCCACATCTCTCCAGTTGACCCCCCTCTCCCTTACCCCCTCCCCCCTTTACCCCAAGGGGGAGACACCCACAAGCACCCCCAAAGACCCCATAGCCAGACCTGCCCCCCCCACCCCAAACCCTCCCTCTTCTCTCACCCCCTTCTCCCCCTCCAGGAATCCTTTATCCTGAGCTGAGGGGAACCCCCATTGCCCTCCTCCCCCCTACCCCAGGATCCCCCTTTCAGGGGTGGGTGGGTGCTGTGGGGCACAGGTAGGTGCTGTGGGGCACAGGTGAGGGGTGGGTGGGTGCTGTGGGGCACAGGTAGGTGCTGTGGGGCACAGGTGAGGGGGTGGGTGGGTGCTGTGGGGCACAGGTGAGGGGTGGGTGGGTGCTGTGAGGCACAGGTGGGTGCTGTGGGGCACAGGTGAGGGGGCAGGTGGGTGCTGTGGGGGGTAGGTTGAGGGGGTGGGTGGGTGTTATGGGGCACAGGTGTGGGGGTGGGTGTGTGGGTGCCGTGGGGTGAGTGCGGGCGAGCGGCTGGCGCTGATGTTGCCATGGAGACTGTGGGCGTAGGGGGGGGGGTGCGGGGTGGGGGGGGCACCGGGATATTCCTGCGTTGCCATAGAGAGAATCCGGGGGGGTGGGGGGGCAGAGCAGCACCCCTAGAACTGCCAGGAACCCCAAATCCCACCCACTCCTCCCCCAAGAGAATCCAAAATTCTCCCTCTGGATCTACAATTTCCCCCTCAGGGAATCCCCAAATCCCCCCAGTGAACCCCAAATCCCCCCCATCCCCCCAATCCCAAATCCCCCCCTCATCCAAGCGCCCTCCCCATGGATCCCCAAAATCCCCCGCCCCGATCCCCAATCCCTCCCCAAGACCCTCAAATCCTGCCCCCTCCAGGCTCCCCTCACTCTTGGGGGATCGGGGGGGGGCACCAGGTCCCCCCTCCAGGGGATTTTTGGGGTCCCCCCCACCCCGAATCACTCACAAGCCCCACGCTCCAATCGTGTTTATTGCAAAGGGGCTGGGGTGGGGGCGGCAGGGGGGGTTCCTGGGGAATCAGCGTTGGGGTGACTGGTGGCCACTGGTGGCCACACTCCCACCCGCCCACCTAGAGGAATCGGGGTGCAAATCCGGGGGGGGGGGGGGGCAGCTCTTGCGCTGGGCATCCCAGTCTGTCCCAGTGCCATCCCAGTGCACCCTAAAGCATCCCGGTGCCATCCCAGTGCCTTCCAGCAGCCTCCCAGTGCATCCCAGTGCACCCCAAAAAATCCTATTGTCATCCAAGCTCCATCCCACTGCATTCCGGCACCCTCCCAGTGCATCCCAGTGCTGTCCCGGTCTGTCCCAGTTCCATCCCAGTGCATCCTAAAGACTCCTGGTGCCATCCCAGTTCATGCCAGTGTCATTCCAGTGCACCCCAATGAGCACTAGTGCCATCCAAGCTCCATCCCAGTGCATTCCAACACACTCCCAGTTCATCCCAGTGCCATCCCAGTCTATCCTGGTTCCATCCCAGTGCACCCTAAAGCATTCTGGTGCCATCCCAGTTCATTCCAGTGTCATTTCAGTGCATCCCAATGAATCCTAGTGCCATCTGAGCTCCATCCCAGTGCCTTCCAGCACACTCCCAGTGCATCCCAATGAATCCTAGTGCCATCTGAGCTCCATCCCAGTGCCTTCCAGCACACTCCCAGTGCACCCCAGTGCACCCCAATGAATCCTAGTGCCATCTGAGCTCCATCCCAGTGCCTTCCAGCACACTCCCAGTGCACCCCAGTGCACCCCAATGAATCCTAGTGCCATCTGAGCTCCATCCCAGTGCCTTCCAGCACACTCCCAGTGCACTCCCAGTTCATGGCAGCGCAGGATGGGGCCCTCTGGCTGGGCAGGGGGAGCACGGAGCCCCCAGTGCCCGGATTTGGGGGGTGCCAGGTGGGCACGGGAGGGATTCACCCTCCCCTTTTGCAAGGGGGCAAAGGTGGAGGGCTCGGCAGCGCCAGGAACCCTGAAAAAAGCATCATCATCATCCTCAGGCAGCACCATAAATAACGAATCCGTCACCCAACGAGCTCCGTCTATTCCTGCAAAACAACAGAAGCAGCGCGAGGCGAGGAGAGGAGAGAAGGGTCCCAGCCGCTCGGGTTGCCGTGGTGACGGGACGGAAAGCTGCATCCCCGGGTTTCCATCCAACGCTTGAAGGCAACGAGAAGCCGGTTGGGGTTTGGATTTCTCCTCTTCTCGCTCCCGTTTCTCAGCTCCGTCAAAACTGCACCGCGCCGGGGGAGATGTTGAACATGGAGGGGTCGAACTTCTGGCCTCGGAAAGGGGAGCCCTCGGTGTCCCAGCCCTTCTTCAGCATCTCGTGCACCTTCTGCGGGAAAGGCCAGGGGGGCTGTCGGGGTGGGCATCATCCCCACGGCATCACCCCTCAAAACAAACCCTGAAACAAACCCCCACAGCATCACCCCCCAAAACCAAACCCCGAAACAAACCCCCGGGTGAGGTTGTTCAGCCTGGAGAGGGTGAGGTTGTTCAGCCTGGAGAAAGGTCTAAGTGAGACCTTAGAGCAGCTTCCAGGAAGGAAGGGGCTGCAGGAAAGCTGGGGAGGGGCTCTGGATCAGGGATTTCAGGAGGGGAGATTGAGATGAGATCTTGGGAAGAATCGTTTTGCTGTGAGGGTGGGGAGGTCCTGGAGCAGGTTGCTCCACTCCTGAAGAGGTTCCAGGTCAGGCTGGATGGGGCTTGGAGCCCCTGATCCATTGGGAGGTGTCCCTGGGTTGGATCTGGATGGGCTTGAAGGTCCCTTCCAACCCAAACCATCTCATGGTTCCATGATTCTCACTTGTCATCAACCAGAACCCCCAGATCCCATCCCTGAGGGGTTCAAGGCCAGGTTGGATGGGGCTTGGAGCAACCGGATCCAGCGGGAAGCATCCCTGCCCACGACAGGAGGATGGAATTAGATAATCATTCAGGTCCCTTCCAACTCAAATGATTCCATGAACCTCAGGAATGGAGATATATGGGTAGACGAGGTGCTGAGGGACATGGGTTAGTGTTTGATAGGAATGGTTGGACTCGATGATCCGGTGGGTCTCTTCCAACCTGGTGATTCTATGATTCTATATGGGGGGTGCTCAGCGAGGAGGAGCCCTGAGACCAAGCGGAGCTGCAGAGGTGCCTCATGCCGCCATCGATTTTCCAGAGATGGAGGTGGGAGGCAGGCAGGACTCACCAGCTCGTGGCTCTGGGGTTTGCCCTGCAGCTTCTGGTGGTAGTCGAAGGTGAGGCGGTCGAGCACGGCATGTTCCTCCTCGTCCACTGTGGCCATGGAGCGCTCCTTGTTGATCTTGTCGATGTCGATCTGCTCCTCGCCCTCCAGGATGGCGTTCCACCAGTACTCGTCCCCTTTGCTCAGGTTGATCTGGGGAGGGAGAGAAGTCTGAGGAGGAAGAGAAGGTCAAGGAGAAGCCCCCCCCAACCCTCCCCTTGTCGTGGAATCAGACGCTGGGAGCTCGGCTGGTCCCTCACGTTCAATCACAACTGGGTCCTTGGAGCGGAGAAAGGCTCATCCTTCCATTCCTTGGAGATCCAAGAGCTCAGAACAAACCCCCTCACGGCCACAGCTCAGGGCTCTGGGGTGGCCTAGCTGAAAACCTGGAATGGTTTGGGTTGGAAGGGACCTCCAAGCCCATCCAGTCCCACTGGCTCAGGGGCTCCAAGCCCCATCCAGCCTGGCCTGGAACCCCTCTAGGGATGAGATCTGGGGGTTCTGGTTGACACCAAGTGAGAATCATGGAACTATGAGGTGGTTTGGGTTGGAAAGGACCTTCAAGCCCATCCAGTCCCATCCCAGGGACACTTCCCACTGGATCAGGGGCTCCAAGCCCCATCCAACCTGCCCTTGAACCCCTCCAGGGATGGAGCAGCCACCCCTGCTCTGGGAAACCTCTTCCAGGGCCTCCTCACCTTCACGGTGAAGAATTTCTTCCTAAGATCTCATCACAAACTCTCCTTGAAACCTGTGGGGCCCTGTCCACACCTCCTCTTGGTGTGTGAACCCAAACGGAGCCTTCAGCTTGGCTCCTAGAATCACAGAACCACAGAACAACCAGGTTGGAAGAGACCCATCAGATCATCGAGTCCAACCGTTCCTATCAAAATTCCTATTCCTGTCCGGGAAGTCACCTGTGTGGTGAGTTTGGTGAAAATGCTCCCCCTGCTCCTCACCAGGAGGGGTGGGATCCTTCTTCTTGGATGATTTCAGCGCTAATCCCGACACCACGGAAGATTTACGGTGTCGGTCAGCCTCTCCGCAAAATCATCAATAAAGGCAGACGATGCGATTTACCCAAAGCTCCCTGGAACCTCAACAGCTCCGGAGGGGAAAACACCAGCAGCCATTAAAGCCACGGAGCCGAGTGTCTCTTCACCGTGTAAAGAAAAGGAACTAATTAATACAGGAGGGGGTGGCTGGGGCTTAATGAGGTTGAGGGGGGAATGTTTTTTAAGCTGTAAGAGGGGAGATTGAGATGAGAACTTAGGGAGAAATGTTTTGCTGTGAGGAGGCCCTGGAATAGGTTGCCCAGAGCAGGGGTGGCTGCTCCATCCCTGGAGGGGTTCATGGGCAGGTTGGATGGGGCTTGGAGCCCCTGATCCAGTCGGAAGTGCCCCTGGGATAGGACTGGAAGGGCTTGAAGGTCCCTTCCAACCCAAACCATGTCATGGTTCATGATTCTCACTTGGTGTCAACCAGAACCCCCAGATCCCGTCCCTGGAGGGGTTCAAGCTGAGGTTGGATGGGGCTTGGAGCCCCTGAGCCAGTGCTTGCTGTGAAAGACACTGGAGCTCCTGCTGGGAGCACCAGCCTGGGGATCCTTCCCTGCTGCCCACCTCAAGCGTGGCCCCAGCTTTCTTTACCGCATACAGTTTCCCACCCTGCTGGGAAGACAGAATTATTCATCTCCTCAGCAGCTTTTTTTTCTGTGGAGCACATCGCTCTGGCGCCGAGCATTTTGCAAACAGTCATTAATTAACCTCTGCAGCTCGCATGGAGTGGGTGGGTGGGGGGAATTGGCTCATGCGCCTTTATTCCAGGGGGAGAGATGCAAAAGTGGGACTCGCTCTGAGGTCGGAGACCCACTTACATGATGTCAGGTCCTGCCCTTGGGGCACAACAACCCTGAGCAGCTCCAGACTAGGAGAAGTCTGGCTGGAAACTGCCTGGAGGAGAAGGCCCTGGGGGTGTTGGTTGAAGAGGAGCCTTGAGGGGCCCAGGGGGCCAAGAAGGCCAAGGGCATCTTGGCTTGGATCAGACACGGTGTGGCCAGCAGGGCCAGGGAGGTTCTCCCTCTGCACTCGGCCCTGGGGAGACCGAACCTCAAATCCTGGGGTCAGTTCTGGCCCCTCAGCACAAGAAGGATGTTGAGGCTCTGGAGCAAGTCCAGAGAAGAGCAACGAAGCTGGGGAAGGGGCTGGAGAACAAGGATTGTGAGGAGCGTCTGTGAGAGCTGGGGGTGTTTATCCTGGAGAAGAGGAGGCTGAGGGGAGACCTCATTGCTCTCTGCAACTCCCTGAGATGAGGTTGTGGAGAGGAGGGAGCTGGGCTCTTCTCCCAAGGGACAGGGGACAGGACGAGAGGGAATGGCCTCAAGCTCCACCAGGGGAGGGTCAGGATGGACATTAGGAAAAAATTCTTCCCAGAAAGGGTCACTGGGCACTGACAGAGGTTGCCCAGGGAGGGGGTTGATTCCCCTTCCCTGGAGGGGTTTAAGGGACAGGTGGACGAGGTGCTGAGGGACATGGGTTAGTGATTGATGGGGGAGACGCTGCACCTGCACCGAGAGGGGAACAGCCCCATGAGTCTTTCAGAGCTCAGACGGAGGGAAGGAGCAGTCTCTGCGATGGCCTTTCTCTCTGCACGAGGTTTCTTCCCTGCTCCTAAATCTCTCATTGGAGCTGAAGCGGCGCTGCCAAGGGATCTAAGTCGGTCTTGGAAAAAACCCAACTTCTCCCCACCTGCTTTCCTTCTGGAACAAGTCACCCCAAGAGATAGCGGGAGATGTTTTGGGGTGTAGAGGAGGGCAGAGGGATGTTCATGAACTCGGCCTCGTGGCTCGCAAGGGGACGAGCTGAGAGCTGGAAGAGGGCTTGGTGACAAAAGCCTCAAGGATCTCGATGATCCCTGATGTGTCCTGCAACCCCAGACAGGACTCAAAGGCCTCTCTGCACACAAATTGGACCTTCCCAATTGGCCAAAACCGAGCAGTAGAGATTCCACCTCCTTAGGGCACGGATCTAGGTGTCACCTCAACCCACAGCTGAGGAAAACAGGAGCAATCTCAGGGTTTCCTTGAGACAGGAGGTCGGGAGCTCCTCGGATGACTCCAGCGCTGGCTGAGTTTGCTTTCAGTCGCATCCCCACCCTGCCAGGAGGAGAGCGAAGCCAGGAGGCACCTTGTGGCATCTCATGGGGACAAAGCCACTCCTAATCCTAAGTTTAGTGTTTGATAGGAATGGTTGGACTCGATGATCCGGTGGGTCTCTTCCAACCTGGCTGTTTGATGATTCTATGATTCTAATCGCCGCATTCCGAGTTCAAACAAAACCTGGAGGCACAAACTTGGCTCCGGGACGGGGCTGCAGGTCCCACCAGCCCTCCAACCAAAGCCGAAGGGTTCCCAGGCGCGGAACGAAGCCACAGGGCTGGGTGTCTCCTGATGAATGAATCGGAAGAGGAGGCGCAAACCACTCCTGGCTATTCCGCTCTCGGGTGAGAATTACTCACTCTGCTCCAGTTACCTTACGATTCTTCATCCGGAATCTCATCCCACCATCAATATGTTGGCAGCCAGCTGGAGATCCTCACAACCCTCGTGCTCGTGCTGCTTCGAGAGGCGCGACCTGGCTGCTCTGGGCTTGGAGGTGATGGAGCTGCTCCCCACGCTGCCCGCGGCCACTCCGCAAGGCCCCAGATCTCTCGCTCCGCCTGCGCCTTGTTCCCTTCCTCCTCCAGCGCCGGGGATTGAACAAACGTTGCTGAGCCTGGGAAACACCCACCAGGGACTCTCCTCTTGAATGGGTTTGCTCCTTCCCAGGATTGCTCCTCTTCCCAGGATTGCTCCTTATCCCTGGATTGGTCCTTGTCCCACAGCTGCTCCTCTTCCCAGGATTGCTACTTATCCCAGGATTGCTCCTTGTCCCTGGATTTAATCCTTGTCCCACAACCATTCCTCTTCTCAGGATCACTCCTTATCCTTGGATTGCTCCTTATCCCTGGATTACTCCTTGTCCCACAACTGCTCCTCTTCCCTGGATTGCTCCTTATCCCACAGTTGTTTCTCTTCCCAGGACTGCTCCTTGTCCCACAATTGTTCCTCTTCCCAGGATTGCTCCTTATCCCTGGATTGCTCCTTGTCTCACAACTGCTCCTCTTCCCAGGATCACTCCTTATCCCTCAATCACTCCTTATCCCTCGATTGCTCCTCTTCCCAGGATTGCTCCTTATCCCTGGATCACTCCTTATCCCTGGATTGTTCCTCATCCCACAACTGCTCTTCTTCCCAGGATCGCTCCTTCCCTCAGGATTGCTCCTTGTCCCAATTTCCAGCAGCTTAAGAACATTCCAAAGTTAATGATGCTGCTGCCTTCTTTTTCACCCTCTCCCCATGCCACAAGAACCAGAGAAGCTCCTCTCCCTGGCAGGGCCCTCACCCTTGGGCACCAGCTCCCTCATCCTGGGGTTTATCCATAAGGATCTGGCCAGGCAGCATCCGCACAACCTCCTCCTGCAGCCCCCTTGGCGCTTGTGCTTCCAGCAGCACATTCCTGCTCCATTCCCTGCTCAGCTTTGGGTGCCTGTGACATGGGGCGCAAGACCAGGACCCCCTTGCAGGGACGGAGTGGATCCTGGCATCCGGCATCACCGCTCAGGGCTGATGAGAGCCTCGAGACTCCCAAAACTCTTCTGGGAAAGCTTCTGTGTGGAAAAGGAGAGGGCGAAGACGGCCACGGGGGGCCAAACCCCCCACTCTCAGCACCATCCTGACCTCAAAGCTCCTACAAGGAGCTCGGCAACGACTCCAGATGTGAGATTCTGTGCCTGCCACATCTGGATGAAGCTTTCAGCTGCTCTGGTCTTCCAGGTCAAGCCTGGAGACACGGCTGGGGCTGGATGTCCTTACCAAAACGCACTTGCCGGGTTCCAGGCTCCAGAGGGAACTCTCTGTGTTGATCTTGTGGGTGAGTTTCCCTTCCATGAGGACGCGCTGGCCGCTCCCCTCCAGCACGGCCACGCGAATGGCGCCGCTGCTGATGTCCACAGATACCTGGGAATATGGAGAGAGAGGGGAAATCATCAAGAAATCGTCCTGCTTGCCCTCCCGGTTGGGGTTAAGAGCACTCGCTAGGGATGAGAGAAAGAGAAGAGCTTTCAGACCCGAGTGGCGCAGGAGGGTGAGAATTTCAGAGCAAACAGCAACAGCTTCAGGGAGAAAGGAAACTTAATCGAGAATAAAAGGCACCAGGGAGCCCTAGAAGGCTTCGAGGCAATTCTTCCTGCCACCGTGCCTCGCTTTCTCCACAGAAAAATACAGCAACGCTCTCTGCACAGCGTTCAAGGCTTGGACAAGGGGACAAGGGGACCAGGCGGCTCTGTCCCGCAGGAATGGGACCAGCTCCCGCCCGCAGCAGCCAGATGGGGACCCGCTGTGGAGGTGACACAGCTCGGCCCTGGGGACACAGAAGCAGGTTGTGATTTGGCTGCGTGGCACACGATCCCCTCGGTCTCTGGAGAGACCATATGCTCGCTCCTTTCCCGTTTAAATCTGAGCAGCAAGGCAAAGAGAGGCTGGGGGGATGACGGGAGAAGGTGGCTGGGAAGGATTAAGGTTTGTGGCCCCCGTCTCTGGCCCGAGAGGAGGAGACTGCGGTGAGATTTGCCTGCATTCTCTCCCAGAGTTCCTCCAGATCTTCCTCCGGCTCTGCGGATCTCATTTGAAATGTTATTACATTATCCATTACCTAGGAGATTTCCAGCGGCTCACTAGCTCCACGCAGGCAGAGCTGCTCCAGGCAGCGAGGGCAGAGGACGGGGAAGGGTTTGGAGCTGCGAGAGGGGAGATGGAGATGAGATCTTGGGGAGAAATGTTTTGCTGTGAGAGGTTGCCCAGAGCAGGGGGGGCTGCCCCATCCCTGGAGGGGTTCAAGGTCAGGTTGGATGGAGCTTGGAGCCCCTGAGCCAGTGGGAGGTGTGGGAACTGGGTGGGCTGTGAGGTCTCTTCCAACTCAAACCATGATTCTATAGCCACATGGGATCAGGGCAGGGACAAGGGGTATCAGACACGGTGTGGCCAGCAGGGCCAGGGAGGTTCTTCTCCCTCTGCACTCAGCACTGGGGAGACCAGACCTCGAATCCTGGGGTCAGTTGTGGCCCCTCAGCACAAGAAGGATGTTGAGGCTCTGGAGCAAGTCCAGAGAAGAGCAACGAAGCTGGGGAAGGGGCTGGAGAAGAAGGATTGTGAGGAGCGTCTGCGAGAGCTGGGGGTGTTTACCCTGGAGAAGAGGAGGCTGAGGGGAGACCTCATTGCTCTCTGCAACTCCCTGAGAGGAGGTTGTGGAGAGGAGGGAGCTGGGCTCTTCTCCCAAGGGACAGGGGACAGGACAAGAGGGAATGGCCTCAAGCTCCACCAGGAGCTCCAACTAGACATCAGAGAGAAATTTTTCATGGAAAAGATCACTGGGAGCTGGTAGAATCTGTCCAGCGAGGGGGTTGAGTCCCCTTCCCTGGAGGGGTTTAAGGGATGGATGGACGAGGTGCTGAGGGACATGGGTTAGTGTTTGATGGGAATGGTTGGACTCAAAGATCCGGTGGGTCTCTTCCAACCTGGTTGTTCTCTGATTCTGTGATTCTAGAGGGAATGAAGAAACACAGAAGGAAGCAAAAACCTCCAAACCAGGTATAGCGCAGCCACAAACACGCACACCCCAGCAGTTAGGGGGCTCCTCGTGCCTCCCTACAAGCACATCTGCCCCCTAGAAATGCTCGGCTCTCCTGGCAGTGGTGAGGAAACCCAGCTCGCGTCTCTCTCCAGCACCACAGCAATTCTGGAACGCCCACGCCCGCCCCCGCGACTCAAACAAGCAAACACAAACCGATGAAGAAATCGAGCTCGTCTCCTCGGAGCCAGGCAAACAGCGAGCCTGCCTGTCATTATCTCTATTTAAGTTCTCGGGAAGCGCTCGGATCCCGGGGCCCCTGGAGCGCCTCGAAGTAGATCAGAGAGGTGGAGACGGCAGAGGAAGATGCTCCCACCTACCCCCCATCACCCATCCCTGCTCCGCGGACGCTTTTTTGGAGCTCCATAAAGCTCACCCGAGTGAGATTGTGCCATGGCAACAGCCTGAATCCAAAAAAAAAAGTGTCATCGGGAGATTCTGAGCAGCTTTAGAGCCGAGTGTGCTGAGAGCCCAGGGACCAAACGAGGGCGACGGCTAATCTCGCCTCGGCAGAGAAGCCAAAGGGATGAGAATTATGATAATTCTTTTAAAGAGAAGAAAGTGGGGATGTAGGGGGATGCTTCATCGAGGCCCATCGAGCTTTCAAACGGCTCCGAACCATCCTGCCTTCCAGCCTATCCACTTCCCAAGGGTGGAAGGGAGTGAAGGAATCACTTGACGTCTGCCAAGAGGAGCCCAGGGATGGAGGAGACGCCTCGCAGGGAGCAGGGAATTCTGAGATCCGAACGATTGACTGCTCTGAGAGGGAGAATCGGGGGTCAGGGCAGGCAGTGTGTGGGAAAGAAGCCACGCAGGGAAGTTTCAAGGCCAGGAAAGGTCCCATCCCAGCTTCTCCGAGGCCCCTTGCGCCTCTGGATGGCAAAGGACAGGGCAGACAAACCTGCTCCAGGTCATTTTTTTGGCAAGGACACAGCTCCCCTGGCCCAGAGGGCGCTTCCCTGGGCAGGGAGGACGGCGAGAGGATCCGGAGGGATGGAACATCCACCTGGATGCCCCTAAATCCTTCCAAGAACCAGCTTGGATGCGTTTCAGAGAGCCAGCGTGAGGGCTGCATGTCCCGGTCCCCCTGCTGTCCCCGTGGCAGCTCTCCGGTGCTGCCAATCCTGCTTTTCTGGCGCGTTTGGGAGCTGTGTGGGCTGGAGCCGGTGAGCAAAACCCCGGCAAGCTCATTCCAGCCGCCCTGGAAGCAGAGGAGAAGGAGAGGTGGGGGGAGAGCAGCCTTCCCGAATGGAAAAATACAGACTCAGCCGTGGGGACTCAGGAAAGAGAAGAGAGTTCAAATTTCTGGATGCAACCGCCGTGCCCTTTGAGCCCTTTTCCAGGAGGGAAGAGTAGCTGAGAAGGAGAAACAACCGGATTGCTTGTGGCTGTGAGCAGAGAAAGGAAATTCCTGCTTGGGTTGATGGGGAAGGTGAAACCTCCCTGCGCAGAAAAGAGAATTCCTGGTTGCTCATTCCCAGCTCTTTTTCACCTGGAGCAGGGAAAGCCACACACAAGCAGCAGCTGCTCCAGTTCCTGAGAGCCATTCCAGCAGCTTCCAGTCGCAAATGTGAGCAGGAGATGCTCCGAGCCAGAAGAGCAACCTGGGAAGGAGCATTCATACACATCCAGGCTCCAAAAACACACGTGTGAGACCTGGGAAGGAGAATTCATACACATCCAGACTCCAAAACACATGTGTGAAACCTGGGAAGGAGCATTCATCCTCATCCAGGCTCCAAAACACTCGTGTGAGACCTGGGAAGGAGAATTCATCCTCATCCAGGCTCCAAAACACACATGTGAGACCTGGGAAGGAGAATTCATCCTCATCCAGGCTCCAAAACACTCGTGTGAGACCTGGGAAGGAGAATTCATCCTCATCCAGGCTCCAAAACACATGTATGAGACCCAGGAAGGAGCATTCATCCTCATCCAGGCTCCAAAAACACATGTGTGAGTTTGGAGTCAGGGTAACTGGAGAGAAAAAGTCCCAGTGGAGCCACCTCCCACTGGCTCAGGGGCTCCAAGCCCAATCCAACCCGGCCTTGATCCCCTCCAGGGATTGGGGTGTCTGTGAGGTCCCCGTTAACCCCACGTTACCTGTTTGCCTTTAACGACATGCTTGGGCACAGGCACTTTAATCTCCAGGTCACTGTAATCTTGGGACCAGGCATAATTCTCTCGCACGGCTCCGTTATAGCTGTCGGGGTCTGTCTGGAACTGCTCCTGTTTCCTGGAGGGGGGAAAGAAAGGGGGGAGAGAGTTAAGTGTTGGACACGCCAGAGCCTTGGGAGAGCAGGGAAGCTGAGAGAAGGGAATGAGAAGCAGAAAGGGAGATTGAGATGAGATCTTAGAGAGAAATGTTTTGCTGTGAGGGTGGGGAGGCTCCATCCCTGGAGGGGTTCCAGGCCAGGCTGGATGGAGCTTGGAGCCCCTGACTCAGTGGAAGGTGTCCCTGGGTTGGATCTGGATGGGCTTGAAGGTCCCTTCCAACCCAAACCATCTCATGGTTCCATGATTCTCACTTGGTGTCAACCAGAACCCCCAGATCCCATCCCTGGAGGGGTTCAAGGGCAGGTTGGATGGGGCTTGGAGCCCCTGAGCCAGTGGGAGGTGTCCCTGGTGGAAGTGGATGGACTATGAGGAACCTTCCAACCCAAACCACTCCATGGTTCTATGACACATGAAGCCATCCCAGTGCAGCCCTGGAGGGGGAAACAAGTGGATCACAAGGTGCTGAGGGACATGATTTAGTGTTTGGAACGGTTGGACTTAATGATCCGGTGGGTCTCTTCCAACCTGCTTGTTCTAGGATTCAATGAGCAAATCCGCCACTTCCAGCAGTGGGAATCTCAGGAGAGGGACAAGGAGGATTGATCAGATCAAGAAGCAATAATCAATCCAGGTTTCCAGCCTGGAAAAGAGTTCTCCATCCCACCTGCCTCCCTTTAAACTTCTTCCTGGGACTGCTTCGGAACGGAATCTTTATTCTAAAGATAGCAGTGGGGCTAACAAAAGGCAGAGTTATTTTAAAGCCGTTGGATACACACCTCGTCCTCAACGTGGAGCTGGATAAACACAGCGAGTTACATAAAGGGGGGGGCCGGCAGCCCCGGGGACCACGTCCCCCCGCACCCCACGGGCCAGCGCCAGGCGGGGGTGGCTTTCCCGCAGCACAGCGCTCCGGGGATTACGTAAGATCCATCGATTTTAATTAAATTAAGGCTCCGAGACGGTTGCAGGGTGGTGTGGAAGGGGGTGATGGGTATAAATCCCCTTTTTGGTTTTCTTTGCTGCTTTCCCAGGGTTTTAGCTGCCCTGCTCCACTGCCTGGGCTTGATCCGACTCTCCCGGCAGCGCAGGGCGGCCAGCGGTGGCCTCCGGCTCCCAGCCTCGGGCCCAGTGATTCCGAGGAGCATCTTGGCCTCGCCTGGCGGTCACCCTATTGGGTGCCCATCGCCATGGAAACGGGGTTGGCATGGCAGCGCGGAACCGGGCGCTGGGGCGGGTTGGCTCCAGCTGTCGGCTTCCCAACCGCCTCCGGAACCTCCGGATTGGGGGAGTCGAACAGGCTGGAGGGCAAGAGGGGGGATGTTCCCTCTCGTCCTGTCCCCTGTCCCTTGGCAGAAGAGCCCAGCTCCCTCCTCTCCACAACCTCCTCTCAGGGACTTGCAGAGAGCAATGAGGTCTCCTCTCAGCCTCCTCTTCTCCAGGAGAAACACCCCCAGTTCTCTCAGACGCTCCTCACAATCCTTCTTCTCCAGCCCCTTCACCACCTTCCTTGCTCTTCTGTGGACTTGCTCCAGAGCCTCAACATCCTTCTTGTGCTGAGGGGCCACAACTGACCCCAGGATTCGAGGTTCGGTCTCCCCAGGGCCGAGTGCAGAGGGAGAATAACTCCCTGGCCCTGCTGACCACACCGTGTCTGATCCAAGCCAAGATGCCCTTGGCCTTCTTGGCCCCCTGGGCCGCTGCTGCCTCCTCTTCAACCAACACCCCCAGGGTCCTTCTCCTCCAGGCACTTTCCAGCCAGACTTCTCCTAGTCTGGAGCAAGCATGTACGTGGCCACTCAGGGAACAAGAACAGACCTGTCGGGGGTTAAAAACCTGCTGGGTTTTCCCTCCTAAGAGAGCGTTTCCTTCTAATCCTCCTTCTCCCAAGGGTCAGGGGACAGGATGAGGGAATGGCCTAAAGCTCCACCAGGCTGACATTCCAAATCCTTGGATGTGAAGCTACTGAGGTGACTTTGTGCCCCAGAACAAGATCATGGGGGTGATCACGAAGGCCCCAGGGATATTCCCCTGCACGTTTCCCTGCCTGAGCTTGAGCAAACAAGGTCTTGGCCTCGTTAGGCGCCTCTACAAAGGGCTGGCAGCTCTACCATCTCCTGGAGCAACCAACTCTGCCTTTCCTGGAGGGTTTCCAGCCTGATCCTTGCCTGGTCCAACTGTGCTTAGCATCCTTCACTCCAGAAACTGAAGCACAAGTTGTATGAGGAGCACTTGAGGGACCTCGGGGTGTTTCTCCTGGAGAAGAGGAGGCTGAGGGGAGACCTCATTGCTCTCTGCAACTCCCTGAGAGGAGGTTGTGGAGAGGAGGGAGCTGGGCTCTTCTCCCAAGGGACAGGACGAGAGGGAATGGCCTCAAGCTCTACCAGGGGAGGTTTAGAGTGGATCTCAGGAAAGATTTCATCACCAGAAGGGTTCTCAGGCACTGGAACAGCTGCCTGGGGAGGTGGTGGAATCCTCATCCCTGGAAAGGCTTAAAAGACAAGCAGACGAGGTGCTCAGGGATGGTTCCTCATGGACAGGGAGGGTTCGACTCGATCTCAAAGGTCCAACCAACCCATTCGATGAACCATCCACAGGGAGAGAGGGCGAACGAGCATCCGCTTTCCAAGCTGAGGGTTTGGCACTGCGTGCACTCGGCTGCCGGGTGCTGGGGCTGGTGTGGGTGGGTCTGTGTGTTCTGTCTTGTTCTATTTTTTGCTCACAATGTGTCATTTTGGGGGAGGTGAAACCTTTAACAATGCGCCCTGGAGGAGCAGCCGAGCTGTTCTTCCACTTTCTGGGAGCTTGCGCTGTCACCGGAATCGCAGCCGCTCCCCTCGCACGGGTCAGACCCCTGATGGCAGCAAGAGGTGCACACTCTCCTGGGTGGAAAACTGGTTGGCTGGAGAGCCCAGAGAGTGGTGGGAAATGGAGTTAACTCCAGCTGGAGGCCAGTGACAAGTGGTGTCCCCAGGGCTCAGTGCTGGGTCCAGCCCTGTTCAATGTCTTCATCAATGACCTAGATGAGGGCATCGAGGGCTCCCTGAGCAAGTTTGGGGATGATACTAAGCAGGGTGGAAGTGTCGATCTACCAGAGGGTCAGGAGGCTCCAGAGGGATCGGAACAGGCTGGATCCATGGGCTGAGACCAATGGGATGAGGGTTAACGAGGCCAAATGGCAGATCCTGCACTTGGGACACAACAACCCTGAGCAGCTCCAGACTAGGAGAAGTCTGGCTGGAAAGTGCCTGGAGGAGAAGGTCCTGGGGGTGTTGGTTGAAGAGGAGGCAGCAGGGGCCCAGGGGGCCAAGAAGGCCAAGTGCATCTTGGCTTGGATCAGACTCGGTGTGGCCAGCAGGGCCAGGGAGGTTCTTCTCCCTCTGGACTCGGCACTGGGGAGACCAAACCTCGAATCCTGGGGTCAGTTCTGGGCCCCTCAGCACAAGAAGGATGTTGAGGCTCTGGAGCGAGTCCAGAGAAGAGCAAGGAAGGTGGGGAAGGGGCTGGAGAAGAAGGATTGTGAGGAGTGTCTGAGAGAGCTGGGGGTGTTTACCCTGGAGAAGAGGAGGCTGAGGGGAGACCTCATTGCTCTTTCCATGAGAGGAGGTTGTGGAGGGAGCTGGGCTCTTCTGCCAAGGGACAGGGGACAGGACGAGAGGGAACAATAGAGAAGCCACCTCAGCTCTGTGCTTTCACCAAAGTCACAGAACGATGCATGAAGCCTCCTTCTCTCCTCGAGAGGTTGCCAAGAATGGAAAGATCTCATTAAGTAATAATGAAGTTCTGAGCAAATAGGAAAAGAGAAAAGCAGGCAGAAGTTGTCCACATGCCTTAACCCAAATACTCTGGGAGCTCGCAGAGCCTGCCGGGGAGACGCAACCCAGCTCCGTCAATCCAGCCACAATCAGACACTCGGATCAAGGCTGCTGCTCCATGATGAGCGGCGCCCATCACCTTCATTAATCCTGTGTCCTCAGTGCTGCAACAACTCCAGAAGGCGAATTCAGGATGAGAAGCTACTGCTGACATCTCTCCCAGTACCACAATGGGATCTGGTTCCATCTCTCCCAGTACCACAATGGGATCTGGTTCCTCTCTCCCAGTACCACAATGGGATCTGGTTCCATCTCTCCCAGTACCACAATGGGATCTGGTTCCATCTCTCCCAGTACCACGATGGGATCTGGTTCCATCTCTCCCAGTACCACGATGGGATCTGGTTCCATCTCTCCCAGTACCACGATGGGATCTGGTTCCTCTCTCCCAGTACCACAACGGGATCTGGTTCCATCTCTCCCAGTACCACAATGGGATCGGGTTCCATCTCTCCCAGTACCACAATGGGATCTGGTTCCATCTCTCCCAGTACCACAATGGGATCGGGTTCCATCTCTCCCAGTACCACAATGGGATCTGGTTCCTCTCTCCCAGTACCACGATGGGATCGGGTTCCATCTCTCCCAGTACCATAATGGGATCTGGTTCCATCTCTCCCAGTACCACAATGGGATCTGGTTCCATCTCTCCCAGTACCACAATGGGATCTTGTTCCATCTCTCCCAGTACCACAATGGGATCGGGTTCCATCTCTCCCAGTACCACAATGGGATCTGGTTCCTTCTCCCATAACCACAATGGGATCTTGTTCCATCTCTCCCAGTACCATAATGGGATCTGGTTCCATCTCTCCCAGTACCACAATGGGATCTGGTTCCATCTCTCCCAGTACCACGATGGGATCTGGTTCCATCTCTCCCAGTACCACGATGGGATCTGGTTCCATCTCTCCCAGTACCACGATGGGATCTGGTTCCTCTCTCCCAGTACCACAACGGGATCTGGTTCCATCTCTCCCAGTACCACAATGGGATCGGGTTCCATCTCTCCCAGTACCACAATGGGATCTGGTTCCATCTCTCCCAGTACCACAATGGGATCGGGTTCCATCTCTCCCAGTACCACAATGGGATCTGGTTCCTCTCTCCCAGTACCACGATGGGATCGGGTTCCATCTCTCCCAGTACCATAATGGGATCTGGTTCCATCTCTCCCAACACCACAATGGGATCTGGTTCCATCTCTCCCAGTACCACAATGGGATCTGGTTCCATCTCTCCCAGTACCACAATGGGATCTGGTTCCATCTCTCCCAGTACCACAATGGAATCGGGTTCCATCTCTCCCAGTACCACAATGGGATCTGGTTCCTCTTTCCCAACAGCACAATGGGATCTGATCCTGATGGGACTGTGCTGGCCTCCTGTCCCTGTGCTGGTTTTCCATGTCCCTCACTCCATTTTGTGGGATATTTTGATATAAAATCAATAAAACCGACAGCTATTCCCTTTTTTTCCACAAGAATCGGGCACGCGCTGTCCCTCAGTCTCCAGCCCTGGGATTTTTCTGCTTGTTATGAGCAAAATTTATAGGTTTTAATTTAGTTATTTTTGGTCCCTGGGACCTAATTTAGGAGCTCAGTACCTTGGTAGGGCAACCAAAGCCCCAAGCCTGTCCTCATACAGGAGGTTCTCCAGCCCTCGGAGCATCTCTGTCGCCTCCTCTGGACTCACTCCAACAGCTCCATGTCCTCCCTGTGCTGAGAACTGGACTCAGGGCTCCAGGTTTGGTCTCTAAGAGTGAAGCAGAATCCCCTCACTCTGTGCTGGTCCCTCTGCTCTGGATGCAGCCCGGGACACGGTTGGTTTCTGGGCTCAGAGCTCACATTGCAGCTCATGTTGAGCTTCTCACCTCCCAGCACCCCAAGTCCTTCTCCTCAGCGCCACACCCTGTCCATTAGAAGTTCTCCCCTACTTCTTCCCTCCTAGGAACCAACCAGGGCAGCACCACGAGCCCTGGGAGGTAGCTCCCTGAGAGCACAACTGCTTTTGTGTCACGCAAGGAGTGAAGGACACGCTGCCTGTCCCCTCGGGAGAAGAGCTCAGCTCCCTCCTCTCCACAACCTCCTCTCAAGGAATTGCAGAGAGCAACGAGGTCTCCCCTCAGCCTCCTCTTCTCCAGGATAAACACTCCCAGGACCCTCAGGCTTATTCTCCAGCCCCTTCCCCAGCTTCATTGCTCTTCTCTGGACTCGCTCAACATCCTTCTTGTGCTCAGGGGCCAGAACTGACCCCAGGATTTGAGAAGCAGTCTCACTAGGGCTAAGTCCAGAGGGAGAAGAACCTCCCTGACCCTGTTGGCCACGTGTTTTCCTCTTCCTCAAGCAACTGCCACTGTTGGAGACAAGACCTGAGCACAGATGGAGCTCGGTGGCACCAGGTCAGGCCGTTCTCCATCCTCTGTCTGGCTCCTGCTGGGTCCTGACCGCGCTGGGGGAATTCCCCACACACAGCCACATGGCACCCAGGAATCGGAACCAGGACAGATGCTCCCTTAAATATGGATCAGGATCAGCTCGGGCTTTCTGGGTCAGGCTGGAAGAACAGCAGGGACGCAGCAGTGAGCTCACCAGGAGAGCCCACGGGGACAGCGAGGAAGAAACCAGTTTAACCAGCTCTGGAGCTCAGTCAGAGCCAGAGAGCTGCAAGTTCCCCTGGAAAAGGTCTGAGAGGAAAAAGCTTGGGACACACTAACTCCGACTCAAACAGAACCAGCCTCAATCCCAATAGCGAGCAGTGATATCTCCTCTCCGCACTCCTTCCTTCTTCGGGAAGGTCCCCAGCATGCCCTGCAAGGGGTTAAACCCCAGGCCACGAGTGCTCTGGGAACAGAAGCTCCTCAGGAGAGTTGGAGAAGTCAGTGCAGCAGATTAACAGATTTCAGCTCAATTTGGCTCGGCCTGTCGCTGGGGACAGCGAGCTGGGAAGCACACAAGTGATTTTTGTAGGTCACTGCCAAGCCTACGCCAGGCAGAGCCCACTCGGAGTGTGGCCACAGACTCCCTTCCCTCCTCTTCTCCAGGATAAACACCCCCAGCCCTCTCAGACGCTCCTCTTCTTCTCCAGCCCCTTCCCCAGCTTCATTACTCTTCTCTGCACTCACTCCAGAGCCTCAACATCCTTCTCGTGCTGAGGGGCCAGAACTGAACACAGGATTCGAGGTTTGGTCTCCCCAGTGCTGAGTGCAGAGGGAGAAGAACCTCCCTGGCCCTGCTGGTCACACCGTGTCTGATCCAAGCCAAGATGCCCTTGGCCTTCTTGGCCCCCTGGGCCCCTGCTGGCTCCTCTTCAACCAACACCCCCAGGGCCTTCTCCTCCAGGCACTTTCCAGCCAGACTTCTCCTAGTCTGGAGCTGCTCGGGGTTGTTGTGCCCCAAGGACAGGATCTGCCATTTGGCCTTGTTAACCCTCATCCCGTTGGTCTCAGCCGATGGATCCGGCCTGTTCAGATCCCTTTGGAGCCTCCCGACCCTCCAGTAGATCATCAGAAAGGAGCAGAGGAGCCAGGAACCTGAGTGGGAAAAGCACCAGGCGAGCACCCAGGCCGCGGTGCCTGGCGTGGGCTGCTGGGCTCTATTTTAAATGCTGTGTGGAAAATGTATGCAGGCTGAGATCCAAGCTGGGGGGAAGGGGAGGGTGCTGGGAGGAGGCAGAGGTGTTCAAAATTAGGAGCTGAGCTCAGGCGAGCGCCGGGGGAAGAACCCAAGCCGAGGCCTGCGGGAGATTTGCAGCTGCAACAGCAGCTCTGGGGTGGGATGCGAGGGGGGCACATCCCCATGAGCCCCAGCGGCCAGGGCAGGGCAGTGAGGACGCCCAGGGTGGCTCTGAACCAGCTTCGTTAACGAGCCAAAGCGTAGTTCCAGGTCACTCAAAGCCCCCCAGCCCCCAGGGAGCAGTCTTCATGGCCCAAAGGAATTGCCACGCAAAGGATTCAGGGAGACGCAGAGCCCTCTTCAGCCCCACAAGACCCTCCGCACCCACAAAATGAGCCTCATTTTTGCTCTTCCTCTCTGGCTTGGCCCCTGAGAGGCCCAGGAGACGCAAAGCTCTGATGGGAGCTGGCAGATCTGGGATGGTACCTGCCCTACATATAGAGAATTGACAGAACGAGCGAGTTTTTATATAGATTCCTTGGCAGCGGTTCTTGCCGTCGGCCGGGGTGGGAGAAAGGAGATGGAAAATATTTTCATTTAAAGCTCTTTTTCTGCATTCTTGCTGCTGGGAGCCGCGTAATTATTCATGCGGCTCTCGTAAGCAGGCTGGTGGCTCTGGGTTTTGCTCAGGAGGGGCTGCGCGGAATTAAGCAGCCGCTTTAAATTATTAATAGTCTGCTGGGGGGAGCCCAGGATGCTCTCGCTTCCCACTCCCTGCAGCCTTTCGGGGGGTTCCAGTGCCCTCCAGAGGAGCAGAAACCAACTACAGCCGCTCGATCAAAACCTGCTGGTCGCTCTGTCCTACTTAAGAGCCAGGAGACACCTTGTTGTGGCCTGGAAACTGCTGGGGAGCTCGGAATGGGGTTAATGTCCATCTTGAACCTCCCCTGGTGGAGCCTGAGGCCATTCCCTCTTGTCCTGTCCCTTGAGAGAAGAGCCCAGCTCCCTCCTCTCCACAACCTCCTCTCAGGGAAAGAGCAATGAGGTCTCCCCTCAGCCTCCTCTGCGCCAAGATAAACGCCCCCAGCTCTCTCAGATGCTCCTCTTGTTCTCCAGCCCCTTCCCCAGCTTCATTGCTCTTCTCTGCACTCACTCCAGAGCCTCAACATCCTTCTTGTGCTGAGGGGCCCACAACTGACCCCAGGATTTGAGGTTTGGTCTCCCCAGTGCCGAGTCCAGAGGGAGAAGAACCTCCCTGGCCCTGCTGGCCACACTGTGTCTGATCCAAGCCAAGATGCCCTTGGCCTTCTTGGTCCCCTGCTGGCTCCTCTTCAACCATCACCCCTAGGTCCTTCTCCTCCAGGCACTTTCCAGCCAGACTTCTCCTGGTCTGGAGCTGCTCAGGGTTGTTGTGTCCCAAGTGCAGGATCCGCCACTTGGCCTCGTTAACCCTCATCCCGTTGGTCTCAGCCCATGGATCCAGCCTGTTCAGATCCCTTTGGAGCCTCCCGACCCTCCTTCACATTGACGCTTCCACCCAGCTTAGTGTCATCCCCAAACTTGCTCAGGGAGCACTCGATGCCTTCATCCAGGTCATTGATGAAGACGTTGAGCAGGGCTGGACCCAGCACTGAGCCCTGGGGGTGCATGGCACACAGGCCGGTGTTGCAGAGCCCGGCCACAGAACCCTGCCAGCTCTAATCAGGCTTTTTTTGGCTCATTAATTCTGCACCGGAAGAGGTGTCAGCCTGACAGCCCCAGGGAAAACCTCTCTTTTGCAGGACAGTGCTGGCACAGGTAGCAGAAAGTGGCTTTGCAGGTGATTTCATTTCATTTTTGGCTTCTGGTTTATTTTTATCCAGCAGGATGCACAGTGGAGTTACGCATGAGGCCTTCTCCTGGCATCCTTCCCCTTTCCACGACATCTACCATGCTCTGGCCCTCTCCACTGCCTCTGCCAGTGCCCAGCGATCCTTTCCATGAAAATTTTATTCCTAATGTCCGTCCTGACCCTCCCCTGGTGGAGCTTGAGGCCATTCCCTCTCATCCTGTCCCCTGTCCCTTGGGAGAAGAGCCCAGCTCCCTCCTCTCCACAACCTCCTCTCAGGGACTTGCAGAGAGCAATGAAGTCTCCCCTCAGCCTCCTCTTCTCCAGGATAAACACCCCCAGCTCTCTCAGACGCTCCTCACAATCCTTGTTCTCAGGTCCCTTCCCCAGCTTCGTTGCTCTTCTCTGGACTCACTCCAGAGCCTCTTGTGCTGAGGCGCCCACAACTGAACACAGGATTTGGGGACCAGAGACCTCCAGAACACTTCAAACCTGCTTTTTTCTTGCATGGATTAGGCCCTGAGGCTGAAAATTTAGGCCGACCTGCACTGGGGGCACCTCTGTAAGCTCCAGCCTGGCTGCTGGCACGGCTCACACTATGCCAGGGAGTTCCACACCGATTTTCCAAGGAAAACAGGGTCTCATGGAGCCGTGAGAGCCAGGCAGAGCCTGCTGAGCGATGCAGGAGAAGCTGCAGCTCTGTGGGATGTCTCACCCTCCCTTCTCTGTGAGGAAGTGGAGACGCCTGCAGGAAAACAAACCTCAACCCTCCCACACGGAATCGCGCAGCGTCTCCAGCCTGTGAGGAGAATCCCCGTGGCCCTGAGGGGGACACAGCAAACGCCACCTCCAAGTTTTTACCTCCCCCCCAGCCCAGAGCGTGAAGAGAGACCCTTACGTGGGCAGCGAGGCCGGTGGGGCTGCGGGAAGCTCTGTGGATTTGGGGCTGGGGGCTGAGTCCTGCTCCCCGGGCGACTCCGTTGGCCCTGCAGCGTCCTCGGGAGGAGCTGGCGCTGTGTCGTATTCCGCGGGTGTGTCGTATTCCGCTGTCGTTTCCACTTCGACTTCTTCAGCTGCAGGGGACAGATGAACCCTCTCGGCGGATGCTGCAGCTTCCTCCTCTTCCTCCTTCTTCCTCAGCTTTGCCTCCAGCTCCCGGCGCCTCTTCTCGTCATCCTGCCGGGCCATCCGCTCGAAGACCTGGAAGGCCTGAAAGAGGAAAAGCGAGCGGAGTGAAGAGCTGAGCTACCAAGAGCTGCTGGAAAAGCTGAGACAGGCTCAGCCTTCATCCTTGCCCTCCCTCTCTGGACACTCCCCACTCCAAGCGGCTTCACTCTCCAGCCAGCAGTGAGGTTGAAACTCATGTCAAACACAGGAGAAAGCAGAGTTCATCTCCTGAAATCCCTCAGGACAGCTGGGTAGCCAGGAAAAAGGAATAAGAGCTGGTTCTGGGCTGGGAAGAGGCTCTGAGGGAGCTGCTGCCCCTCCAGCTTGGCCTCACTCTTCACTCCAGCGCTCACCAAGGGGCTGAGCCCTGAGCTCAACCCAAGCCTCTACTCCAGGCTCCACCACCCTCCAGCTTCTCCTGAATGGACTTGGAGCTCCCTCAGCTGGCACAGAACAACCTTGGGTGGGGTTTTGAGCCAAAAATGAACAACTCAGGCCAAAAACACGAAGGGAGAAGCTGCCCTCCACGCTCCAGAGGTGCGGCAGGTGAGAAGGTTGCTGCTCAAGCTGGAGGCAGTGGGAGAGGCCCAAGCCCCAGATGCCTCTGGCCACTGTCCCACTAGCAAAACAAGCCCAGCCTGGAGCCGCACAAGCCCCGTCTGGAGCCTCACGAGCCCCATCTGGAGCCCACCAGACTCACTCCATGGGGCTCCCACCGCCCCTCACCCTCGTCTTCTCCTCCGCACCAGCCCCCAGGACGCTTCTCCCACCTCCTCTAGGCAGTGGCGGCTGCTGGGAGCCCCCCTCTCTCCCTCATCCCTCCCAGTACAAACCAGTGCGACCTCAGGGACAAGGTGAACACAGTGCCAGGGCCCGGTGGGAGCCCTCACTCTCCCCGACATGAGAAACCCACCCCCTCAGTGGGGCCAGGTGGAATCCCAGTTCCCCTCACACTCCCCTGTTAGGACCCTGCTCCTCTCTCTGGGCTCCAGTACTGCCTACTGGGACCAGTATTGGGTCCAGTACCACCCACTGGGACCCCAACTCTCTCTCCTCCCCACCCTTAGGACCAAAAAGAGAGAGAGTCAAAGCTGCTCCCCCTGCTGTGAGGAACCTGCTCCCTTCATCAAGATCCGGTACCACAGAATCAGAGAATCACAAGGTTGGAAAGGATCCATTGGATCATTCCCATCGATCACTAACCCACGTCCCTCAGCACCTCGTCCACCTGTCCCTTAAATCCCTCCAGGGAAGGTGACTCAACCCCCTCCCTGGGCAACCTCTGACAGTGGCTAGTGACACTTAGCATGAAATATTTTTTCCTGCTGTCCAGCCTGACCCTCCCCTGGTGGAGCTTGAGGCCATTCCCTCTCGTCCTGTCCCTTGTCCCTTGGGAGAGGAGCCCAGCTCCCTCCTCTCTACAACCTCCTCTCAGGGACTTGCAGAGAGCAATGAGGTCTCCCCTCAGCCTCCTCTTCTCCAGGATAAACACCCCCAGCTCTCTCAGACGCTCCTCACAATCCTTCTTCTCCAGCCCCTTCACCAGCTTCGTTGCTCTTCTCTGGACTCACTCCAGAGCCTCAACATCCTTCTTGTGCTGAGGGGCCACAACTGACCCCAGGATTCGAGGAGCAGCCTCCCCAGGGCCGAGTCCCAGCCCTGGCCCTGCTGACCACACCGTGCCTGATCCAAGCCAAGATGCCCTTGGCCTTCTTGGCCCCCTGGGCCCCTGCTGGCTCCTCTTCAACCACCCTCCCCATGTCCCTCTCCTCCGGTACCTGCATGGCCATGGCTCGCGCGGCGCCGGGCGGGAAGCCGAGGCGGTCCCCTGGGTGCAGCAGGAGGCGGTAGAAGTCGGTTTTGCGGTAGAGGAAGCCGAAGAGGATGCGCAGGAACTGCTCCACGTTCCCCACATGCTGCAGGATGCCGAGCAGCGCCGGGTCGTACAGATCGGTCAGCGCGGCCTCCATGGCGCCTCTGCCAAACAACCGCCGCAGCTTCCGGTTTACCCCCGCGGCACGGGCTTCCGGGACCGGCGCGAGCGCCGCCGGAAACGCGCACCGCGCAGAAGCGTTCCGGGCACAGGGGGTTTCGGAAGGGGTCCCAGAAGACCCCAGCCCCCCCACAATGGCACCTAATGGGACCCTCAGACCCCCAACTGCACCCATGGGACCCCCAGGCTCCTCATGGGACCCCCAACAACACCTATGGGACCCCCAGGCTCCTCATGGGACCCCCAGGCCCCCAACTGCACCCATGGGACCTCCAGGCTCCTCATGGGATCCTGAGACCCCCAACAGCACCCATGGGACCCCCAGTCTCCTTATGGAATCCCCAAGCCCCCAACAGCCCCCAGGCTCCTCATGGGACCCCCAGAGCCCCAGCAACAGCTATGGGACCATCACTAAGCACCCATGGGACCCCCAGGTTCCTCATGGAACCCTCAAGCCCCCAACAACACCTATGGGACCCCCATGGCTCCACATGGGACCCCAAACACCACCTATGGAACCCTCACTAGCACCCATGGGAACCCCAGGCTCCAAATGGGACCCCCAAGCCCCCAACAACACCTATGGGACACCCATGGCTCCACATGGGACCCCCAGACCCCCAACAACACCTATGGAACCCTCACTAGCACCCATGGGAACCCCAGGCTCCAAATGGGACCCTCAGCCTTCCAACAGCACCCATGGAACCCCCAGGCTCCTCATTGGACCCCCAGCACCCCAATAGCCCCCAGGCTCCTCATGGTATCCCCAGCACCCCAATGGCTCCTATGGACCCCCAAGAGCACTCATGGGATGCATTGTCCCCCTCCAGTTCCCAGGGGACCCCACCAGCCCCCCATGGCGCCCCCAGTGCCCCAGTCGCTCCCATTACATGCCCTCACAACCACCCATGAAACCCCCCAAGCCCTGAGTGGCAGCCACAGGAGCCCCTGTCCCCCTCCATAGGTCCCCAGCACCCACAGCAGCACACAGGGAAACCCCCTGGATTGGCACAAGCCACGCCCACTCATTTTTAACCCCGCCCTT
>JAUMJK010002177.1:0-34503 GCA_033558105.1 Coccyzus lansbergi | reverse complement strand
GAGGGGCCTGCGCGCTGGGCGCTGTTGTTGTGGCGGCGGCGGCGGCGCGGCCCGGCCGGCAGCGATGAGCGACAACGATGACATCGAGGTGGAGAGCGACGTGAGTCCCGGGTGTCGTCCCCCTTCCCCCTCTCACCCCACCCTTTCGCCGCTCCCCGTGCGGGACGGGCGTTGGGGTAACGTTTGGTCTCTCTCTCTCTCCTTCCTCCTCGCGCTCACGGTGCTTCACTTCCCCCCCCCCCCCCAACCTCGTCCTTATCTTCCTCCTCCTCATCCTCCTCGGGCCCTGCAGGAGGAGCAGCCGAGGTTTCAGTCCGCGGTACGTGGCTTGCGGCCCCGGGAGAGGGGAGGGGGAAGGGGGGTCGTGGGGGTTGGTTGGGGGGTGGGGGTCTCCTGGGGGGCTGAGGCCTTGGGGGCGTCTGTGAGGCTGGAGGAGGGGGGAGGGGGGAGGGATTAGGGCCTTGGTGGGGAGGGGCTGGGGGGCTGAGGGCTTGGGGGGTGTCTGTGAGGCTGAGGGCTTGGGGGGCTTGGGGTGGGCTTGGGGGTCATCTGTGGGGCTGAGGGCTTGGGGGTCATCTGTGGGGCTGAAGGCTTGGGGGTGCCTGTGAGGCTGGAGTGTTGAGGGGGGTTATGGCTTTGGGGGGGATCTGTGGGGCTGGGGGTCTTGGGGGAGTTGGGGGTCAGCTGTGGGACTGAGGGCTTGGGGGTTTTGGGGGTGTCTGTGAGGCTGGGGGGGTTGGGGGGTTATGGCTTTGGGGGGGATCTGTGGGGCTGAGGGCTTGGGGGGTGTCTGTGAGGCTGGAGTGTTGGGGGGGGTTATGGCTTCTGGGGGGGGGATCTGTGGGGTTGAGGACTTGGGGGACTTGGGGGTCATCTGGGGACTGAGGCCTTGGGGGCATCTGTGAGGCTGGAGTGTTGGGGTGGGGGTTATGGCTTTGGAGGGGGATCTGTGGGGTTGAGGACTTGGGGGTCAGCTGTGGGGTTGAGGACTTGGGGGTGTCTGTGAGGCTGGAGTGTTGGGGTGGGGGTTATGGCTTTGGAGGGGACCTGTGGGGCTCAGGGTCTTGGGGTGGGCTGGGGGTCATCTGTGGGGCTGAGGACTTGGGGGTGTCTGTGGGGCTGGGGGAGTTGGGGGTCGTCTGTGGGGCTGAAGACTTGGGGGGCTTGGGGGTGTCTGTGAGGCTGGAGTGTTGGGAGGGGTGTCTGTGGGGCTGGAGGTCATCTGTGGGGCTGAGGACTTGGGGCGCTTGGGGGTGTCTGTGGGGCTGGGGATCTTGGGGGTCATCTGTGAGGCTGAGGGCTTGGGGGTGTCTGTGGGGCTGGGGGGCTTGGCGTGGGCTGGAGGTCATCTGTGGGGCTGAGGACTTGGGGGTGTCTGTGGGGCTGGGGGTCTTGGGGGAGTTGGGGGTCATCTGTGGGGCTGAAGGCTTGGGGGTGCCTGTGAGGCTGGAGTGTTGAGGGGGGTTATGGCTTTGGGGGGGATCTGTGGGGCTGGGGGTCATCTGTGGGGCTGAGGGTCTTGGGGTACTTGGGGGTCATCTGTGGGTCTGAGGACTTGGGGGGCTTGGGGGTGTCTGTGAGGCTGGAGAGTTGGGGGGTGTCTGTGGGGCTGGGGGTCTTGGGGGAGTTGGGGGTCATCTGTGGGACTGAGGACTTGGGGGACTTGGGGGGTGTCTGTGAGGCTGGAGTGTTGGGGTGGGGGTTATGGCTTTGGAGGGGAACTGTGGGGCTCGGGGTCTTGGAGTGGGCTGGGGGTCATCTGTGGGGCTGAGGACTTGGGGGTGTCTGTGGGGCTGGGGGAGTTGGGGGTCGTCTGTGGGGCTGAGGACTTGGGGGGCTTGGGGGTGTCTGTGAGGCTGGAGTGTTGGGAGGGGTGTCTGTGGGGCTGGAGGTCATCTGTGGGGCTGAGGACTTGGGGCGCTTGGGGGTGTCTGTGGGGCTGGGGATCTTGGGGTTGGGGGTGTCTGTGGGGCTGGGGGTCTTGGGAGTCATCTGTGGGGCTGAGGACTTGGGGGTGTCTGTGGGGCTGGGGGGCTTGGCGTGGGCTGGAGGTCATCTGTGGGGCTGAGGACTTGGGGGTGTCTGTGGGGCTGGGGGTCTTGGGGGAGTTGGGGGTCATCTGTGGGGCTGAGGGCTTGGGGGTGACTGAGGCTGGAGCGTTGGGGGGGGTGGTTATGGCTTTGGGGGGATCTGTAGGGCTGGGGGTCTTGGGGTAGGCTGGGGGTCGTCTGTGGGGCTGAGGACTTGGGGGTGTCTTTGGGGCTGGGGGTCTTGGGGTAGTTGAGGGTCATCTGTGGGGCTAAGGACTTGGGGGTCTTGGGGGTCATCTGTGGGGTTGAGGACTTGGGGGTCGTCTGTGAGGCTGGAGTGTTGGGTGGGGGTGGTTATGGCTTTGGGGGGAGATCTGTGGGGCTGGGGGTCGTCTGTGGGGTTGAGAGGTTTGGGGGGGGGGGGGGCACCTGTGAGGCTTGGAGGTCTTGGGGGGCTTTCTAGGGGCGTGTGGGGCTGGGTTATTGGGGGGGTGACTTTGCGACTGGGGCTCTTGAGGCGGGGAGAGGCTTGGGGGGTGGCTCTGAGGGACCCTGTGGGGTATTAAGAGGTGGGTTGGCTTTTGGGGGGGTCAGGACAGAGGGCTGCGAGGTGCCCCCCCCTTCTCCCTCGGGGCTTGTCCTGGGGCCTCGGTTCCTCCTCCCGGAAGCTGCTCCGAGCGGGGAAACCGAAAGCTCTCCAGGAGCCACCACCAGGCGCTGCTGCCCTGGCTGCTCGAGGAAGGCTCTGAGGTCCTGCCAAGGCTCACAGCAGCTCAAAAAAAATCATCCAGAGTTGCTCGAGGAGAGCTTGAAGGTCCTGGCGAGCCTCACGGCAGCTCCAAAATTCATCCAGAGCCGCTCGAGGAGGGCTTGGAGGTCCTGCCGAGCTCCAAAAAACTCCTCCAGAGCTTCCCACACCAGGCGCTGCCACCCTGGCTGCTCGAGGATGGCTTGGAGGTCCTGCCAAGCTTCATGGCAGCTCCAAAATTCATCCAGAGCTTCCCACACCAGGCGCTGCCAACCCTGGCTGCTCGAGGAGGGCTCGGAGGTCCTGCCAAGCCTCATGGTAGCTCCAAAACCTCATCCAGAGCTTCCCACACCAGGCGCTGCCAACCCTGGCTGCTCGAGGAGGGCTCTGAGGTCCTGCCAAGGCTCACGGCAGCTCAAAAAAAATCATCCAGAGCTGCTCGAGGAGAGCTTGGAGGTCCTGCCGAGCCTCACGGCAGCTCCAAAATTCATCCAGAGCTGCTCGAGGAGGGCTTGGAGGTCCTGCCGAGCTCCAAAAAACTCCTCCAGAGCTTCCCACACCAGGCGCTGCCAACCTGGCTGCTCGAGGATGGCTTGGAGGTCCTGCCAAGGCTCATGGCAGCTCCAAAACCTCATCCAGAGCTTCCCACACCAGGCGCTGCCAACCCTGGCTGCTCGAGGAGCGCTTGGAGGTCCTGCCAAGCCTCATGGTAGCTCCAAAACCTCATCCAGAGCTTCCCACACCAGGCGCTGCCAACCTGGCTGCTCGAGGATGGCTCTGAGGTCCTGCCAAGGCTCACGGCAGCTCCAAAAAAACACCTCCAGAGCTTCCAGCTTGGGGTTTTGGGGGGCAGGTTGGCAGCCTGGGCTTCTCCAGGAGGCTCCAGCCCCCTCACGCTCCGGCCTCTCCCTGTTCTCCCAAGGCCGACAAACGCGCCCATCACAACGCGCTGGAGCGCAAGCGCAGGGACCACATCAAGGACAGCTTCCACAGCCTGCGGGACTCCGTCCCCTCCCTCCAAGGAGAGAAGGTGAGTTTGTGGAGCGCGCTGGGAGCTCAGCCTCTGCTTTTCCCAGCCCACGGGGCACGGCTTGGACCGGGAATTCCGCCAAAACGAAAGGGAGACGCGGCAGCAGGGCTGAGCCGGGATTCTCTGTCCGTGGGGCCTGCTGAGCGGCACTTCTAGGGGACAGGAGGGGTGGCCTGTTCTTTTGGGGAAAAGCAGAGGGGGTGAAGCCACCAGCAGGGGATCCTCCAGGCTTGCTGGAGAATCACCAGGTTGGAAAAGACCCACTGGATCAGCGAGTCCAACCGTTCCCATCGATCACTAAACTGGCGTCGCTTGCTGTCGGCAACCTTCTCATCAAATGTCAGCCTGTTCAATGTCTTCATCAATGACCTAGATGAGGGCACTGAGGGTACCCTTAGCAAGTTTGCAGATGACACTGAGCTGGGTGGAAGTGTGGATCTGCTGGAGGGTCGGGAGGCTCTGCAAAGGGACCTAAACAGGCTGGATCCATGGGCTGAGACCAATGGGATGAGGTTTAACACGGCCAAATGGCGCATCCTGCACTTGGGGTACAGCAACCCTGAGCAGAGCTCCAGACTGGGAGAAGTCTGTCTGGAAAACTGCCAGGAGGAGAGGGACCTGGGGGTGTTGGTCGACAGCGACTGACCATGAGGCAGCAGTGTGCCCAGGGGGCCAAGAAGGCCAAGGGCATCCTGGCTTGGAGCAGAAACAGTGTGACCAGCAGGGCCAGGGAGGTGATTCTCCCTCTGGACTCAGCACTGGTGAGGCTGCTCCTTAAATCCTGTGTTCAGTTGTGGGCCCCTCAGCACAAGAAGGATGTTGAGGCTCTGGAGAGAGTCCAGAGAAGAGCCACAAAGCTGGTGAAGGGGCTGGAGAACAGGCCCTATGTGGAGTGGCTGAGAGATCTGGGGGGGTTTATCCTGGAGAAGAGGAGGCTGAGAGGAGACCTCAGTGCTCTCTACAACTACCTGAGAGGAGGTTGTGGAGAGGAGGGAGCTGGGCTCTTCTCCCAAGGGACAGGGGACAGGACAAGAGGGAATGGCCTCAAGCTCCACCAGGGGAGATTTAGGCTAGAGATTAGGAGGAAGTTTTTCACACAGAGGGTCATTGGGCATTGGAATAGGCTGCCCAGGGAGGGGGTTGATTCCCCTTCCCTGGAGGTGTTTAAGGCACAGGTGGATGAGGCCTTGAGGGACTTGGTTTAGTGTTTGATAGGAATGGTTGGACTAGAAGATCCGCTGGGTCCCTTCCAACCTGGTTGTTCTATGATTCTATGAAAGCGAGGCCGGAGGCGAAGAACCGAGGTCTTTATCTCTCGCCTCTGTCCTTTTCCCACTATTGCAACAGGCATCCCGGGCCCAAATCCTGGACAAAGCCACAGAGTACATCCAGTACATGCGCCGGAAAAACCACACGCACCAGCAAGACATCGACGACCTCAAGAGGCAAAACGCCCTCCTGGAGCAGCAAGGTGAGGCGGGAAATCCTGCGAAAAACGGGATTTGAGGGGGAAGAGGCGGCGGGGTGGGGGGGAAGATGGTACGGATGGAGCTTTGAGCTGACGCCTCGGCCCTGCCTCGCAGTGCGGGCCCTGGAGAAGGCTCGCTCGAGCGCCCAGCTGCAGGCCAACTACCCCTCGACGGACAACAGCCTCTACACCAACGCCAAGGGCAGCGCCATCTCGGCCTTCGACGGCGGCTCCGACTCCAGCTCCGACTCGGAGCCCGACGAGCCGCAGAGCAGGAAGAAGTTGCGCATGGAGGCCAGTTAGGCCCCTCCGCCCGCCGGCCCTCCTGTCGCCGTAAGGACTCTCTTCCCCGGCTCTCCTAGAAGCTCTCGGACTGCAGCAGCTTCCCAGCCTTTTCCCAGCCCCTTCTCCTGCTTATTTTCTTTTTCTCCAGCGCTCGCCCGACAGACTCGGGTGGGAGGATTGGGGGAGGCGCCTCGTGCCGCTCTCCCGCAACCAGCCTCGCACTCCCCCTCTCTCTCCCCATCCTGGTTTTCTAGAATTTCTATTTATACCCGGGGACCACGGCCGGAGCCAGGCAGCCCCCCCCAAAAATCAAAAAAAAAAACCAAACCAGGCCCCGCGGGGAAGCCGCGCTGCCCCTCGGCCGGCGCCGAACCTGGGGGGGTTTCAACTTATTTATTTTTTTTTCTCTCTCTGCGATTCCACCGACCCCCAGAGCCGGGGGGCAGCGCCCGCCCCCCCCTTCCCCCGAGAGGGCGAGGGGGCTGCTTGTGCGTCCTGCCCCCTCCTCAAGCCCCAGTTCCCTCCTCCCACAGCGTTTTTCCCCAATCCCTAGCGTCCCCTCCCAGCCCCATAGGTGCCCCCCAAGCCCTCCCCGAACCCCATTTTGATGCCATTCCACGGATCTAAGGTATGTTGTACATACTGCCCAGAGTTGTCTTGCAAGTTAAGGCTTCCCTTTACTATAAGACTATAAATAATAAACGGAAAAGAAATGGAAACCACCTTATTTTATCCTTCCCCGTGGTCGCTGCCTGTTCTTGGGAGCTCCGGGAAGGGCCTCGAGGCGCGTGTCGCCTCCTCCTGCTCACAGGAGACTCCGCTCTCCGCTCATCGATTCCAAAAAAACCTCCAGAGTGCTTCCTGCGCTGGCGAAGGAGCTTGGTAGCCACAGGGCAGGCCGGTTTTAGATTATTTTTTTTTTTTGGTATTGCTAGCACCCTGATCGCCGAGACGCTCCGGGGAAAGGCCGCTCCGCACAGTCCAGGTTTTTCCCTACTCGGGAGCAGCCGCCGGCTCCAGGCTGGGCACAGGCTGCTCCAAGAAATACATCACCGCTCTCACCACCTTGTCCGGAGCGATGTTGTAGACGGGGTGCGTGGCCTGCTGTGAGGAAGAAAAAAAAGGAGATTTAATCCCTTTTTCATAGAATCATAGAACAACCAGGTTGGAAGAGACCCATCGGATCATCAAGTCCAACCGTTCCTATCAAACACTAAACCAAGTCCCTCAGCACCTCATCCGCCTTAAACCCCTCCAGGGAAGGGGAATCAACCACCTCCCTGGGCAGCCTATTCCAATGCCCAATGACCCTTTCTGGGAAAAACCTCCTCCTAATCTCCAGCCTAAATCTCCCCTGGTAGAGCTTGAGGCCATTCCCTCTCGTCCTGTCCCCTGTCCCTTGGGAGAAGAGCCCAGCTCCCTCCTCTCCACAACCTCCTCTCAGGGAGTTGTAGAGAGCACTGAGGTCTCCTCTCAGCCTCCTCTTCTCCAGGATAAACACCCCCAGCTCTCTCAGCCGCTCCTCATAGGGCCTGTTCTCCAGCCCCTTCACCAGCCTTGTTGCTCTTCTCTGGACTCGCTCCAGAGCCTCAACATCCTTCTTGTGCTGAGGGGCCCACAACTGAACACAGGATTCAAGGAGCGGCCTCACCAGGGCTGAGTCCAGAGGGAGAATCACCTCCCTGGCCCTGCTGGTCACACCATTTCTGATCCAAGCCAGGATGCCCTTGGCCTTCTTGGCCACCTGGGCACACTGCTGGCTCATGGTCAGTCACTGTCGACCAACCCCCCCAGGTCCCTCTCCTCCTGGCAGCTTTCTAGACAGGCTTCTCCCAGTCTGGAGCTCTGCTCAGGGTTGTTGTGCCCCAAGTGCAGGATGCGGCATTTGGCCGTGTTAAACCTCATCCCACTGGACTCAGCCCATGGATCCAGCCTGTTTAGGTCCCTTTGCAGAGCCTCCCGACCCTCCAGCAGATCCACACTTCCACACAGCTCAGTGTCATCTGCAAACTTGCTCAGGGTCCCCTCAGTGCCCTCATCTAGGTCATTGATGAAGACATTGACCAGGGCTGGACCCAGCCCTGGGGACACCACTTGTCACTGGCCTCCAGCTGGACTTAACACCATTTCCCACCACTCTCTGGGCCCTCCAGCCAACCAGTTTTCTACCCAGGAGCGTATGTGCCTGCCCAGGCCAGAGGTGCCAGTTTCCGTAGCCGAATGCTGGGAGAAACTGTGTCAAAGGCTTTACTGAAGTCCAGAAAGACCACATCCACAGTCTTTCCCTCGTCCAGCAGCCGAGTCACTAAATTTTTAAGACTTCAAGCCTTTTTTAAGCCCTTTTCTAGGCCTTGGAGACGCGCTGGGCGGCTCATCCCGGCCTTCCCGGCGGCTTCCCAGTACCTACCAAGCGGTTCTCGGGGACGCCCAGAATCACCTCCTGGTGGATCTCGCCGCTGCCGAAGTGCTGAGCGACGGCCAAGCCGCTCAGGCAGTAGCAGGTGTGGTAGAAATCCCGGGATCTGAGGGGGAATTTTTTTGGGGTGTCGAGCGCAGGGACTGAAGCACCCGGCAAACCCCTCGTGTCCCCAAAAATCCCGAACCCGGCACTCACTTTCCCGGCTTGTCGAGCAGCCCCCCGGCCGGGCACTGGCAGCAGAGCAGGATGTATTCCTGCAGCGCCGACTGGTCGAACATCCAACGGGTCATGCCCAGCGCGGCGTCACCTGCAGGGAGAAGCCGCTGAGACACCAAAAACGGAGGAAAATTCCACCCCGGAGCGTTCCCAAGGCGGAGAGTTAAGCCTGTGGTTGGGCAGCCCCACAGAATGGAGACTCCGAGTTTTTCTGTGGTTGGTTCTGGGGATAAAACGGCTTCATTGCGCCTGGAGATGTTGGGTTTGGGGACTCACCCCTGGCGTGGAGCGCGTGGTGGAGCAGGGGCAGGAGGCCGGCCTGCCAGAAGGAGTAGCAGCCGTCCACCAGCTTGTTGCAGCGACCCTGGAAGCCGCCCTCGAAGCGCATCTGCCGGCTCGTCACCCAGCGCTGCACGGGACGGAGAATCACCAGGTTGGAAGAGACCCACCGGCTCATGGAGACCAACCATTCCCATCAATCGCTAACCCATGGCCCTCAGCACCTCGGCCACCCACACCTTAAACACCTCCAGGGAGTCAACCCCCTCCTTGTTCCACTGCCCAATCACCTTTTCCATGAAATATTTTTTCTTGATGTCCATCGTGAGCCTCCCCTGGTGGAGCTTGAGGCCATTCCCTCTCGGCCTGTCCTGTCCCTTGGGAGAAGAGCCCAGCTGCCTCCTCTCCACAACCTCCTCTCTTCTCAGGGAGTTGCAGAGAGCAAGGAGCTCTCCCCTCACCCTCCTCTTCTCCAGCCTCAACCCCCCCCAGCTCTCTCAGATGCTCCTCTTCTTCTCCAGCCCCTTCCCCAGCTTCCTTGCTCTTCTCTGCACTCGCTCCACAGCCTCAACATCCTTCTGGTGCTGAGGGGCCCACGACTGACCCCAGGATTCCAGGAGTGCTCTCCCTAGAGGGAGAAGAACCTCCCTGGCCCTGCTGGCCATGCTGGCTCTCATCCAAGCCAAGATATCTTTTTGGCCACCTGGGCCTCTGCTGCCTCCTCTTCAACCAACCGCCCCAGCTCCTTCTCCTCCAGCCACTTTCCAGCCAGACTTCTCCTAGGCTGGAGCTGGTCTCCCCAGGGCCCAGTGAGCCTTTCCATGAAATATTATTCCCTGATGTCCATCCTGAGCCTCCCCTGGTGGAGCTTGAGGCCATTCCCTCTCAGCCTGTCCCTTGAGAGAAGAGCCCAGCTCCCTCCTCTCCACAACCTCCTTTCAGGTTTATAGAGAGCAAGGAGCTCTCCCCTCAGCCTCCTCTTCTCCAGGCTAAACCTCCCCAGCTCTCTCAGAGAGGAACGGCTGCTGCTGTGAGGAACCTTCCGGATGCAGGGCTGCAGTCGCGGCGCAGCTCACCAGCAAGCTCCGCAGGTCCAGGAGATGTTCCTTCTTGAGGATCACCAAGGCCGCCATCCCGCAGAAGGTGTAGCCGCCGTGGGCTTCCATGCCCGGCACACCGCCGATGCCGCCCTCCCAGTTCTGGCAGCTGCACCAGGGGGACAGCAGGATCATAGAATCATCGAGTCACCAGGTTGGAAGAGACCCACCGGATCATGGAGTCCAACCGTTCCCATCAATCACTAACCCATGGCCCTCAGCACCTCGGCCACCCACACCTTAAACCCCTCCAGGGAAGGGGAATCAACCTCCTCCCTGTTCCACTACCCAGTGACTCTTTCCATGAAATATTTCATCCTGATGTCCATCCTAAGCCTCCCCTGGTGGAGCTTGAGGCCATTCCCTCTCGGCCTGTCCCTTGGGAGAAGAGCCCAGCTCCCTCCTCTCCACAACCTCCTCTCAGGAGGGATCGGGGTCCCCCCACCCGTCTCTCACCTCGCTATCCACTTGGCTGTCCCGGCGAAGAGCTCAGGGGTGAGGATGTTGGTCAGGGAGGCCACGGAGGCGGCACAATAAGCGCTCCTGCGGGATACGGGGTCGCTCAGGGCTCCGGTGCCAGATTCCAGAGCGGAATCGCCCTCCCCCACCCGCTTCACCCACCTGACATCCACCTCGCCGCCGACGTGCATGAGGAAAGAGCCATCGGGCTGCTTCAGCGAGTGTAGATATTCCAGAAGCTTCTTCCTGTGGGAGTTAGAATCATAGAATCATAGAACAACCAGCTTGGAAGGGACCCATCGGATCATCAAGTCCAACCATTCCCATCAAACACTAAACCAAGTCCCTCAAGACCTCATCTACCTGTGCCTTAAACACCTCCAGGGAAGGGGAATCAACCACCTCCCTGGGCAGCCTATTCCAATGCCCAATCACCCTCTGTGTGAAAAACTTCCTCCTAATCTCCAGCCTAAATCTCCCCTGGTGGAGCTTGAGGCCATTCCCTCTTGTCCTGTCCCCTGTCCCTTGGCAGAAGAGCCCAGCTCCCTCCTCTCCACAACCTCCTTTCAGGTAGTTGTAGAGAGCAATGAGGTCTCCTCTCAGCCTCCTCTTCTCCAGGATAAACCCCCCCAGCTCTCTCAGCCACTCCTCATAAGGCCTGTTCTCCAGCCCCTTCACCAGCCTCGTGGCTCTTCTCTGGACTCTCTCCAGAGCCTCAACATCCTTCTTGTGCTGAGGGGCCCACAACTGAACACAGGATTCAAGGAGCAGCCTCCCCAGTGCTGAGGCCAGAGGGAGAATCACCTCCCTGGCCCTGCTGGTCACACCATTTCTGATCCAAGCCAGGATGCCCTTGGCCTTCTTGGCCCCCTGGGCACACTGCTGGCTCATGGTCAGTCGCTGTCGACCAACCCCCCCAGGTCCCTCTCCTCCTGGCAGCTTTCTAGACAGACTTCTCCCAGTCTGGAGCTCTGCTCAGGGTTGTTGTGCCCCAAGTGCAGGACCCGGCATTTGGCCGTGTTAAACCTCATCCCATTGGGCTCAGCCCATGGATCCAGCCTGTTTAGGTCCCTTTGCAGAGCCTCCCGACCCTCCAGCACATCCACACTTCCACCCAGCTTAGTGTCATCTGCAAACTTGCTAAGGGTACCCTCAATGCCTTCATCCAGGTCGTTGATGAAGACATTGAACGGGAGTTGGAAGGTTGTGAGTCAGGAGCGCGACCTCCTCCTTCCCTCCCTCCCTCCTTCCTTCCCTCCCTCCATCCATCCCCTGCTCCGGAAGGATCCGACCCCTCCCCAATGCCACCAGCTCTACCTGTCGATGACGCCCAAGGCCTCCTCAGTGCCGATGATGCAGAGAGCATTGACAGCAGCGTAAGTCGGGGCCAAGTGGGGGTGCTGCCCGGGGCCCCCCCCGAAGCCGCCTTGGGGGCTCTGGCAGCGCTTCAGGAATTGGCAGACGCTGCAGGGAGAGCAGGGAGAGGGTGGGGAAGGGGCTCCGAGCCCCCCTTTCTGTTCCCCCCCCACCCCTCCCTTTTCCGAGGTCAGAGCCGAGGTTCTCGCTCTCCTCCTCCATCCCCGGCGGCAAGAATAGGCGGCATTGAGAGCCGCGGGGGCCACACAAAGCCCTCCTGTGCTGCCGCCAGCGCGCGGGGACAGCGGGAGGTGGCACCTCCGGCGTCAGGCGGCGGCCGGATCGGCAGGCCAAGTCCCCCCACCGAGGGCTCCCGGCGTCACCTACTCCGAGGCCACCGAGTCGGGAAGGGGCTCGTCCAGCAGCTCCAAGCTGTGCAGGATCCAGTAGCAGAGCCAGGGCCGGCTGGCGTCCAGACACTGCGGGAGCAGAGACGCCGTTAGGGCCACCACGGAGCTTGGGTTGGGTTGGATGGCACCTCAAAGTTCCACCTCCAGGGACACCTCCCGCTGGCTCAGGGGCTCCAAGCCCCATCCAACCTGCCCTTGAGCCCCTCCAGGGATGGGGCAGCCACCTCTGCTCTGGGCAACCTGTTCCAGGGCCTCCTCACCCTCACAGCAAAACGTTTCTCCTCAAGATCTCATCTCCATCTCCCCTCTCGCAGCTCCAAAGCCTTCCCCCTCATCCTATCCCTGATCCAGAGCTTTCCTGGAGCCCCTTTCAGCCCTGGAAGCTGCTCTAAGGTCTCCCCACACCCTTCTCTTCTCAACAACCCCAACTCTCTCCTCGCGCAGGAGGTTCTCCAGCCCTCGGCTCATCTCCGTGGCCTCCTCTGCCCTCGCTCCAGCGGCTCCGTGTCCTCCCTGTGCCGAGGGCTCCAGGGAAGCCTGTGACCCCGAGGAGCAGCCCCAGGTCGGGGAAGGTTCATCCCAGCCCTCGGATACCTCGTACACTTCCGTCAGCTGCCGGAGGCCTCTCCTCAGGTAATGGACGTGCTTCTCCCGGTGCAGGAGGAACCTGGAAGACACCAGGACAGGGCTTAGCAGGCAAAGCTCCAGCAGCTGGGATCACTCCACGAAGCAGGAACACGAACCCGGAGGCAACACCAGGATTTGTGGCCTGGAGAAGGAGCAGGATCCCAGCCCCACGGCCCATGGGAGCAGCCGGCTAGCTCCTCGCTAGGGATCACGTCGTCCTCTGGAATTGCCGGTTTAGGATCGAGAGGGTCGGGAATTGCAGCAGGACTCACCGTGAGGCGCAATGGTTGGTCTTGTAGGCGTCGAAGACCTCCTGCACGATGTCCTCCACCTTGTTCTGCCACAGCAAACGGAGACGGCCGTGAGCTCCAGTCGCTCCCAAATCCAGCCCCAGCCCCATCCCAGGAGGGGATCAGCCCCATCCTGCCCTCGCCGGGAAAACCAAACGGACTCAAAGCTGCCGGTGGAGCAGCTTAGCGGGAGCTGCCGAGGAGCTCTGCGCCGGGATTAGATCAGGATTCCCCCGACCCGCAAGGCAGAGGTTGAACCCAACTCCGTCTTTATCCTGGGATCCCGTGGATGAAGCCCTCGTCCCGGGAACAGCGGGAAACGGGGGAGCCGGAACCCCGTGGATTGGGGAGGTCAGCGTTGCCTTTCAGCCCTTCGGGCCCCACAGCACTGCTGAGCCCCATAACAACCCACCCCCTCGGAGCCAGCCCCATGGCACCCTCAGAGCCAGCCCCACGGCTCCCCAGCCCCACGGCTTCCAGCCTCATGGTACCCGAGCCCCATGGCTAACTATACCCTCTAGTACATGGTAGCCTAGCACCCTCGGAGCCAGCCCCATGGCACCCTCAGGGTCAGCCCCACAGCTCCCCAGCCCCATGGCACCCTCAGAGCCAGCCCCGTGGCTTCCAGCCTCATGGTACCACAGCCCCACAGCTCCCTCAGAGCCAGCCCCACAGCTCCCTGTACCCTCAAGTACATGGTAGCCTAGCACCATCACAGCTAGCCCCATGGCTCCCTCAGGGTCAGCCCCACAGCTCCCCAGCCCCATGGCACCCTCAGAGCCAGCCCCATGGCTTCCAGCCTCATGAGCCCCACGGCTCCCAGCCCCACAGCACCCTCAGAGCCAGCCCCGTGGCTTCCAGCCTCATGGTACCACAGCCCCACAGCTCCCTCAGAGCCAGCCCCACAGCTCCCTGTACCCTCAAGTACATGGTAGCCTAGCACCATCACAGCTAGCCCCATGGCTCCCTCAGGGTCAGCCCCACGGCACCCTCAGACCCATGGCACCCTCAGAGCCAGCCCCACGGCTCCCAGCCCCACAGCTCCCAGACCCATGGCTCTCGCAGAGCCAGCCCCACAGCTCCCAGACCCATGGCTCTCGCAGAGCCAGCCCCACAGCTCCCAGACCCATGGCTCTCGCAGAGCCAGCCCCACAGCATCCAGACCCATGGCTCTCGCAGACCCAGCCCCACAGCTCCCAGACCCATGGCTCTCGCAGACCCAGCCCCACAGCTCCCAGACCCATGGCTCTCGCAGAGCCAGCCCCACAGCATCCAGCCCCATGGCTCTCGCAGACCCAGCCCCACAGCTCCCAGACCCATGGCTCTCGCAGACCCAGCCCCACAGCTCCCAGACCCATGGCTCTCGCAGAGCCAGCCCCACAGCATCCAGCCCCATGGCTCTCGCAGACCCAGCCCCACAGCTCCCAGACCCATGGCTCTCGCAGACCCAGCCCCACAGCTCCCAGACCCATGGCTCTCGCAGAGCCAGCCCCACAGCATCCAGCCCCATGGCTCTCGCAGACCCAGCCCCACAGCTCCCAGACCCATGGCTCTCGCAGACCCAGCCCCACAGCTCCCAGACCCATGGCTCTCGCAGAGCCAGCCCCACAGCATCCAGCCCCATGGCTCTCGCAGACCCAGCCCCACAGCTCCCAGACCCATGGCTCTCGCAGACCCAGCCCCACAGCTCCCAGACCCATGGCTCTCGCAGAGCCAGCCCCACAGCTCCCAGACCCATGGCTCTCGCAGAGCCAGCCCCACAGCATCCAGCCCCATGGCTCTCGCAGAGCCAGCCCCACAGCCCCATGGCAACATCAGAGCCAGCCCCACGGCTCCCCAGCCCCACGGCTCCCTCAGGGTCAGCCCCACGGCTTCCAGCCTCATGGTACTCCAGCCCCATGGCTCCCTCGGAGCCAGCCCTGCACCTCCCCAGCCCCACAGCCCCCCCATACCCAGCCCCATTTCTCCCAGCCCCCACGGCCCCACAGCTCCCTGGACTCTGACCTCAGGGCAGCCTGGGGCTCCCCACACCCCAGCCCCACGGCACCTTGTACCCTCTAGTGCATGGCAGCCTGGCACCCTCCCAGCTAGCCCCACGGCTCCCCAGCCCCAGGGCAGCCTGGCACCCTCAGAGCCAGCCCCACGGCTCCCTCAGAGCCAGCCCCATGGCCCCACGGCTCCCTAAGACCAATGGCACCCTCAGAGCCAGCCCCACGGCTCCCAGCCCCACGGCACCCTCAGACCCAACCCCACAGCCTCCTCAGAGCCAGCCCCACGGCTCCCAGCCCCATGGCACCCTCAGAGCCAACCCCACAGCCTCCTCAGAGCCAGCCCCACGGCTCCCAGCCCCATGGCACCCTCAGACCCAACCCCACAGCCTCCTCAGAGCCAGCCCCACAGCTCCCAGCCCCATGGCACCCTCAGACCCAACCCCACAGCCTCCTCAGAGCCAGCCCCACAGCTCCCAGCCCCATGGCACCCTCAGACCCAACCCCACAGCCTCCTCAGAGCCAGCCCCACGGCTCCCCAGTCCCACAGCACCCTCAGACCCAGACTTATGGCTTCCAGCCCCACGGCAACCTCGGCCCCACGGCACCTTCAGAGCCAGCCCCATGGCTTCCAGCCTCATGGTACCCCAGCCCCACGGCACCCTCAGAGCCAGACCCACGGCAACCCCAGCCCCACAGCATCCTCAGCCCCACAGCATCCTCAGCCCCACAGCATCCTCAGAGCCAGCCCCATGGCTTCCAGCCTCAGGGTACCCCAGCCCCACGGCACCCTCAGAGCCAGCCCCACGGGTCCCAGCCCCGTGGCACCCTCAGCCCCCCAGCCCCGTGGCTCCATCAGAGCCAGTCCCATGGCTTCCAGCCTCATGGTACCCCAGCCCCACGGTTCCCTCAGAGCCAGCCCCACGGCTCCCCAGCCCCATGGCGACCTCAGCCCCAGGCCCACAGCATCCTCAGACCCAACCCCACGGCTTCCAGCCTCATGGTACCCCAGCCCCATGGCTCCCTCAGCCCCCTTCCCCCCCCCGTGCCCCGTACCTGCTCTGCGGAGGTGGCCGTCCTGACGCCATCGTCCCTCAGGCGCCGCCGCCCGCCCGGGGGAGGGGGGGAGGCTCCCGCCATGCTGCGGGCGGGGGGCAGCGGGGGGGGTCGACGGCGGCCGGCGGGGGACACGCGGCGCCGCCCCGCGCGCGCGCGCGCGTCCAGACGCGCCCGGCGCCGCTAGCCCCGCCCGCCGCGCGGTTAAGCCACGCCCACTCCCCCCCACCGCGCTCTCTCACAAAGCCACGCCTCCACCTGTAAGCCACGCCCGCTTCCGGCGAGCTCACGCAGAAGCCGCTCCCATCGATCAAAACCACGCCCACTCCTTGGCGCCGTCGTATGCTCTGCCTCAAGCCACGCCCACTCCCTGGTCCCGTCGTATGCTCTGCCTCAAGCCACGCCCACTCCTTGGTCCTGTCATATGCTCTGCCTCAAGCCACGCCCACTCCCCGGTCCCGTCGTATGCTCTGCCTCAAGCCACGCCCACTCCCTGGTCCCATCGTATGCTCTGCCTCAAGCCACGCCCACATAAACAAACCACGCCCACTTATGGTTGTATATTCTTTCTCAAGCCTCTCCCACCCATCAAACCACGCCCACCTATGGCTGCGTACTCTGCCTCAAGCCACGCCCACTCCCTGTCCCGTCATGTGCTCTGCCTCAAGCCACGCCCACATAAAACAAACCACGCCCACTTATGGTTGTATAGTCTTCCTCAAACCGCTCCCACCCATCAAACCACGCCCACCTACGGCTGTGTACTCTGCCTCAAGCCACGCCCATAAACGCAGGTCATGCCCAGAGCGTCAAGCCACGCCCCCTCGTTGCACCGAAGCAGTCCCACTGTCTAAGCCACGCCCACTCGGTGCACTCTTGCCCGCGAGCCACGCCCACACCGTCGAGTCACGCCCACCAATCGGATTGCATTCTGTCTCAAGCCACGCCCACCCCGTCAAGCCACGCCCACTGACCGCATAGCCCTTACCCACAAGCCACGCCCACCTTATCGAGTCACGCCCACCTTATCGATTCACACCCATCAATCGTCTTGCATTCTGCCTCAAGCCACGCCCACTCGCTGCTCTCACCATGCCCTCTACCTCAAGCCACGCCCACCTCGTCAAACCACGCCCACTCGCCGCATAGTCCTTACCCACAAGCCACGCCCATCGCATCAGTCTGTAGCCGCCAGCCAGGCCACTGCGTCAAGCCACGCCCACTCGCTGCTCTCACCGTGCCCTCTACCTCAAGCCACGCCCACCGCCCCACTCACACCCATAGCCCTGCTCGCCTTCACAAGCCACGCCCACTCCCTCCACCACAGGCCCCGCCCGTCATCTTAAGCCCCACCCACAGCAGCCTCTCCCATTGCTCCAAGCCACGCCCACTCTCCCATCATCATCGCCCGCTCGCCCCCAAGCCACGCCCGTCTCACGAAGCCACGCCCACCTCCACGCCCACGCGGCACATCTATCACTAGCCACGCCCACTCCTCCCGGTCAATCTCACTCCATTGGCTCCGCCCTTTCCTAGGCCACGCCCACCTCCGCGCTTGCGCATAACTGGGGAAGCGGGGGGGGGGGCGGTGGGTGTAGACAGTGACGTCACCAGCCCCCCCCCTACCCCACCCCTCCCCCCCATCCCAGACCGTGTTCCCCCAGTGTTCCCCGGTGCTCCCCCCACTTCCTCCCGGGGGGGGACACGACACCCTGGGTGTCCCGTTCCCCCAACCCCGGGAGTCCCCCCGGAGCATCCTCTGGTCCCTCCTTCCCTCCCACAGCATCTCCCGGTGCCCTCCCTGGGCCTGTATCCTCCTCCCGGTGCCCACGAGCATCCCTGGGCCTTCCTTCCCCCTCAGCATCTCTCCGGTCACCACCTCCCGGAGCATCCCTGATTCCCCTGAGCATCTCCGGTGCCCTCTCCCGGGTCCTGTATCCTCCTCCCGGTGCCCAGGAGCATCCTCCGGTTCTCTCAAGCATCCTCCGGTCCCTCCCTCCCTGGACCTGTATCCTCCCGGTGCCTCGGAGCATCCTCCGGTCCCTCCTTCCCTCCCACAGCATCTCCCGGTGCCCTCCCTGGGCCTGTATCCTCCTCCCGGTGCCCAGGAGCATCCTCCGGTTCCCTCAAGCATCCTCCGATCCCTCCCTCCCTGGGCCTGTATCCTCCTCCCGGTGCCTCGGAGCATCCTCCGGTCCCTCCTTCCCTCCCACAGCATCTCCCGGTGTCCTCCCTGGGCCTGTATCCTCCTCCCGGTGCCCAGGAGCATCCTCCGGTTCCCTCAAGCATCCTCCGGTCCCTCCCTCTCTGGGCCTGTATCCTCCTCCCAGTGCCTCGGAGCATCCTCCGGTCCCTCCTTCCCTCCCACAGCATCTCCTGGTGCCCTCTCAGGGGCCTGTATCCTCCTCCCGGTGTCCCGGAGCATCCTCCGGTTCCCTCAAGCATCCTCCGGTCCCTCCCTCCCTGGGCCTGTATCCTCCTCCCGGTGTCCCGGAGCATCCTCCGGTTCCCTCAAGCATCCTCCGGTCCCTCCCTCTCTGGGCCTGCATCCTCCTCCCGGTGCCCAGGAGCATCCTCCGGTTCCCTCAAGCATCCTCCGGTTCCTCCCTCCCTGGGCCTGCATCCTCCTCCCGGTGCCCACGAGCATCCTCCGGTTCCCTCAAGCATCCTCCGGTCCCTCCCTCCCTGGGCCTGTATCCTCCTCCCGGTGCCCACGAGCATCCTCCGGTTCCCTCAAGCATCCTCCGGTCCCTCCCTCCCTGGGCCTGTATCCTCCTCCCGGTGCCTCGGAGCATCCTCCGGTCCCTCCTTCCCTCCCACAGCATCTCCGGTGCCCTCTCCGGGGCCTGTATCCTCCTCCCGGTGCTCAGGAGCATCCTCCGGTTCCCTCAAGCATCCTCCGGTCCCTCCCTCCCTGGGCCTGTATCCTCCTCCCGGTGCCCACGAGCATCCTCCGGTTCCCTCAAGCATCCTCCGGTCCCTCCCTCCCTGGGCCTGTATCCTCCTCCCGGTGCCTCGGAGCATCCTCCGGTCCCTCCTCCCCTCCCACAGCATCTCCCGGTGTCCTCCCGGGTCCTGTATCCTCCTCCCGGTGCCCTGGAGCATCCTCCGGTTCCCTCAAGCATCCTCCGGTTCCCTCAAGCATCCTCCGGTCCTCCCCTCCCACAGCATCTCCCGGTCCCTCCCTCCTCCCGGTGCCTCAGAGCATCCTCTGGCCCTTCCTTCCCTCCCACAGCATCTCCCGGTCCCGCAATCCTCCTCCCGGAGCATCCTCCACCCCCTTTCCCCGGTCCTCTGGAGCCACCCGCCCCGGTTCTCGGGAGCCGCCGCCGGTGCCGGCCGGTGACCCGGGGGCCGGTTGGGCCCGATGGCCAAGCAGTACGACGTGTTGTTCCGGTTGCTGCTGCTCGGGGACTCCGGGGTGGGCAAGACCTGCCTCCTCTGCCGCTTCACCGACAACCAGTTCCACCCGGCGCACATCTCCACCATCGGTACCGGCACCACCGGGGGAACCGGGAACCGGGGAGGGAGCACTGGGAAACCGGGAACCGGAGGGATACGGGAGCTGAGAGCATCAGGCAACCGGGAGCACTGGGAAACCGGACGGATACTGGGGCTGGAGGCATCAGGGAACGGGGAACCGGGTGCTGTGGGTATCAGGGAACTGGGAACCGGGGTAAGGGAGCTGAGAGCATCAGGGAACTGGGAGAACTGGGAAACTGGGAACTGGGGGGATATGGGAGCTGAGAGCATCAGGGAAATGGGAACTGGAGGGATATGGGAGCTGGGAGCATCAGGGAACTGGGAACTGGAGGGATATGGGAGTTGAGAGCATCAGGGAAATGGGAGCACTGGGAAACCGGGAACTGGGGGATATGGGAACTGAGAGCATCAGGGAACTGGGAGAACTGGGGGGATATGGGAGCTGAGAGCATCAGGGAACTGGGAGAACTGGGAAACCAGGAACTGGGGGGATATGGGAGCTGAGAGCATCAGGGAACTGGGAGAACTGGAGGGATATGGGAGCTGAGAGCACCAGGGAACTGGGAGAACTGGGGGGATATGGGAACTGAGAGCATCAGGGAACTGGGAACTGGAGGGATATGGGAGCTGAGAGCATCAGGGAACTGGGAGAACTGGGAAACCGGGAACTGGGGGGATATAGGAGCTGAGAGCATCAGGGAAATGGGAGCACTGGGAAACCGGACGGATACTGGGGCTGGAGGCATCAGGGAACGGGGAACCGGGAGCTGTGGGTATCAGGGAACCGGGAACGGGGTGGGGGGGGGGGGGGGGTAAGGGAGCTGAGAGCATCAGGGAACTGGGAGAACTGGGAAACTGGGAACTGGGGGGATATGGGAGCTGAGAGCATCAGGGAACTGGGAGAACTGGGGGGATATGGGAACTGAGAGCATCAGGGAACTGGGAGAACTGGGGGGATATGGGAGCTGAGAGCATCAGGGAACTGGGAGAACTGGGGGGATATGGGAACTGAGAGCATCAGGGAACTGGGAACTGGAGGGATATGGAAGCTGAGAGCATCAGGGAACTGGGAGAACTGGGAAACCGGGAACTGGGGGGATATGGGAGCTGAGAGCATCAGGGAACTGGGAGAACTGGAGGGATATGGGAACTGAGAGCATCAGGGAACTGGGAACTGGAGGGATATGGGAGCTGAGAGCATCAGGGAACTGGGAGAACTGGGAAACTGGGAACTGGGGGGATATGGGAGCTGAGAGCATCAGGGAACTGGGAGAACTGGGGGGATATGGGAGCTGAGAGCATCAGGGAACTGGGAGAACCGGGAAACTGGGAACTGGGGGGATATGGGAGCTGAGAACATCAGGGAACTGGGAACTGGAGGGATATGGGAGCTGAGAGCATCAGGGAACTGGGAGAACTGGGGGGATATGGGAGCTGAGAGCATCAGGGAACTGGAGCTGTGGGTATCAGGGAACTGGGAAACTGGGAACTGGGGGGATACGGGAGCTAAGAGCATCAGGGAACTGGGAGAACTGGAGGGATATGGGAACTGAGAGCATCAGGGAACTGGGAACTGGAGGGATATGGGAGCTGAGAGCATCAGGGAACTGGGAGCACTGGGAAACCGGGAACTGGGGGATATGGGAGCTGAGAACATCAGGGAACTGGGAGAACTGGGGGGATATGGGAACTGAGAGCATCAGGGAACTGGGAACTGGAGGGATATGGGAGCTGAGAGCATCAGGGAACTGGGAGAACTGGGAAACTGGGAACTGGGGGGATATGGGAGCTGAGAGCATCAGGGAAATGGGAACTGGAGGGATATGGGAGCTGAGAGCATCAGGGAACTGGGAGAACCGGGAAACTGGGAACTGGGGGGATATGGGAGCTGAGAGCATCAGGGAACTGGGAGAACTGGGGGGATATGGGAGCTGAGAGCATCAGGGAACTGGGAGAACTGGGGGGATATGGGAGCTGAGAGCATCAGGGAACTGGGAGAACTGGGGGGATACGGGAGCTGAGAGCATCAGGGAACTGGGAGAACTGGGGGGATATGGGAGCTGAGAGCATCAGGGAACTGGGAGAACTGGGGGGATATGGGAGCTGAGAGCATCAGGGAACTGGGAGAACTGGGGGGATACGGGAGCTGAGAGCATCAGGGAACTGGGAGAACTGGGGGGATATGGGAGCTGAGAGCATCAGGGAACTGGGAACTGGAGGGATATGGGAGCTGAGAGCATCAGGGAACTGGAGCTGTGGGTATCAGGGAACTGGGAAACTGGGAACTGGGGGATATGGGAGCTGAGAGCATCAGGGAACTGGGAGTACAGGGAAACCGGGAACTGGGGGGTATGGGAGCTGAGAGCATCAGGGAACTGGGAGAACTGGGGGGATAGAGGAGCTGGGAGCATCAGGGAACTGGGAGCACTGGGAAACTGGGAACTGGGGGGATATGGGAGCTGAGAGCATCAGGGAACTGGGAGCCCTGGGGGAGCTGGGAAGGGGAAGCCCTGGGAGCTGTGGCACTGGGGAACTGGGGGAACTGGGGAACTGGGAAACTGGGAAACTGAGGGCTCTGGGGGACTGTGGCAGCAGTGAACTGGGAGCACTGGAGGGTCGGGGAACTGGGAAACTGGGACTGGGGAGCACTGGGTGATTGTAGTACCAGGGAACTGGGAGCACTGGGGAAGGGGGGGCACTGGGAGGCCCCAGTGTGAGGAAACTGAGGATACTGGAGAGTTGGGGAACTGGGTAACTGGGGACACTGGGAGGCCACAATGTGGAGAAACTGGGAGCACTGGGGAATGGGGGACACAGGGAGGACAGAGTGTGGGGAAACTGGGAGACACTGGGAGGCCACAGTGTGAGGAAACTGGGGATACTGGAGAGTTGGGGGACTGGGAAACTGGGACTGGGGAGCACTGGGCGACTGCTGCACCAGGAAACTGGGAGCACTGGGAAATGGGGGACACTGGGAGAACAGAGTGTGGGGAAACTGGGGACACTGGAGAGTTGGGAAACTGGGAAACTGGGACTGGAGAGCACTGGGTGACTGTAGTACCAGGAAACTGGGAGCACTGGGGAATGGGGGGGACTGGGAGGCAACAGTGTGGAGAAACTGGGGGCACTGGGAGGCCACAGTGTGAGGAAACTGGGGATACTGGAGAGTTGGGGAACTGGGCAACTGGGACTGGAGAATGAGGGGCACAGGGAGGACAGAGCGTGATGAAACTGGGAGCACTGGAGAGTTGGAGAACTGGACAACTGGGACTGGGGAGCACTGGGCAACCGCATCACCAGGAAACTGGGAGGACTGGTGAGGTGGAGGGGTTCGGGGTTGGGGGGACGGGACACTGGGGGTTGGGGGGGGGACCCCAGTGGCAGCCCCTCCCGGGCTGGAGGTGTCCCCTTGGTCCAACCTCTCCCCAAGGCGTCGACTTCAAGATGAAAACCATCGAGGTGGACGGCATCAAAGTGCGGATCCAGATCTGGTGGGTGCCAAGCTGGACCCCAAAAACCGGACCCCAACACCTAGAGGGGGGTTGGGCTGGTTTTTTTTGGGGGGGTGTCCGAGTCCCAACCCACTCGTAGAACCATAGGACGACCAGGTTGGAAGGGATCACCTTCCATCGGATCACCGAGTCCAACCATTCCTATCAAACACTAACCCATGTCCCTCAGGACCTCATCTACCTGTGCCTTAAACACCTCCAGGGAAGGGGAATCAACCACCTCCCTGGGCAGCCTATTCCAATGCCCAATGACCCTTTCCGGGAAAAACCTCCTCCTAATCTCCAGCCTAAATCTCCCCTGGTGGAGCTTGAGGCCGTTCCCTCTCGGCCTAGTCCCCTGTGAGAAGAGCCCAGCTCCCTCCTCTCCACAACCTCCTCTCAGGGAGTTGTAGAGAGTAATGAGGTCTCCTCTCAGCCTCCTCTTCTCCAGGATAAACCCCCCCAGCTCTCTCAGCCGCTCCTCATAGGGCCTGTTCTCCAGCCCCTTCACCAGCCTCGTAGCTCTTCTCTGGACTCGCTCCAGAGCCTCAACATCCTTCTTGTGCTGAGGGGCCCACAACTGAACACAGGATTCAAGGAGCAGCCTCCCCAGTGCTGAGTCCAGAGGGAGAATAACCATCCTGGCCCTGCTGGTCACACCATTTCTGATCCAAGCCAGGATGCCCTTGGCCTTCTTGGCCCCCTGGGCACACTGCTGGCTCATGTTCATTCGACTGTCGACCAACACCCCCAGGTCCCTCTCCTCCTGGCAGTTTTCCAGCCAGGCTTCTCGTGTCACTGGTGATGTCCTCCCTTTCCCTATAGGGACACGGCCGGACAGGAGCGATATCAAACCATCACCAAGCAGTATTATCGAAGGGCACAGGTATGAGATTTTTTTTTTTTGGGGGGAGGGACACGCGGCTTGGAGGGGAAACTGAGGCACGAGGGGATTTTTTTTTGGGGGGGAGGGGTAAAGGCTGCCCTCCCCAACTTTTTCCTTCCATAGGGCATCTTCTTGGTGTACGACATCGGCAGCGAACGCTCCTACCAGCACATCGTGAAATGGGCCAGCGACGTGGATGAGGTTTGAAGGGGAAAAAAATTGGGGTAATGGGGGGGTTGGGGGGTAGGTGGAAGTGGGGGTGTCCTCATGCTGTCACCCCCCAAAAAGTATGCGCCGGACGGTGTCCAGAAAATCCTCATCGGGAACAAAGCGGACGAGGAGCACAAGAGGCAAGTGCCCAAAGAGCAAGGGCTGCAGGTGAGCGGGGGTTAAGTGCCCCCCCCACACACACACCCCCAAAAAAAAAGGAGGGGGCAGGACACCCCCCCAACCCCATCCCTGCACCCCCAAGGTGGCCATAGCTGCCCACACACCGCCCCAGTGCTCCCAGTTTCCCCACGCTCTGTCCTCCCTGTGTACCCCAGTCCCAGCTTCCCAACTCTCCAGTATCCCCAGTTTCTCCATGCTGTGGCCTCCCAGTGCTCCCAGTTTCCCCACGCTCTGTCCTCCCTGTGTACCCCAGTCCCAGTTCCCCAACTCTCCAGTATCCCCAGTTTCTCCATGCTGGGGCCTCCCAGTGCTCCCAGTTTCCCCACACTCTGTCCTCCCTGTGTCCCCCAGTCCCAGTTTCCCAGTTCCCCAACTCTCCAGTATCCCCAGTTTCTCCACACTGGGGCCTCCCAGTGCTCCCAGTTTCCCCACGCTCTGTCCTCCCTGTGTCCCCCAGTCCCAGTTTCCCAACTCTCCAGTATCCCCAGTTTCTCCAAGCTGTGGCCTCCCAGTGCCCCCAGTTTCCCCACACTCTGTCCTCCCTGTGTCCCCCAGTCCCAGTTTCCCAGTTCCCCAACTCTCCAGTATCCCCAGTTTCTCCATGCTGTGGCCTCCCAGTGCCCCCAGTTTACCTATGCTGTGGCCTCCCAGTGCTCCCAGTTTCCCTATGCTGGGGCCTCTGAGTCCCCCCCATTCCCCAGTGCCCCCAGTTTCTCCACACTGTTGCCTCCCAGTGCCCCCCAAAAAATGCATCCAGGGACCCCAGTGACCCTCCTGTCTGTGTCCAGGGACCCTCTGCACCCCCAGTATTCCCCAGTTCACTCCTCCCAGTAAGACTGGAGACCCCTAACCCCCTCCCCAAATGCATCCAGGGACCCCAGTGACCCTATTGTTTGTGTCCAGGGACCCTCTGCACCCCCAGCATCCCCAGTTCACCCCTCCCAGTATGACTGGAGACCCCTAATACCCCCAGAAAATGCATCCAGGGACCCCAAAGACCCTCCTGTCCATGTCCAGGGACCCCCAGCATCCCCAGTTCACCCCTCCCAGTATGACTGGGGAACCCTAACCGCCCCCCCAAATGCATCCAGGGACCCCAATGACCCTCCTGTCTGTGTCCAGGGACCCTCTGCACCCCCAGCATCCCCAGTTCACCCCTCCCAGTATGACTGGGGAACCCTAACCCCCCAACAAAAATGTATCCAGTGACCCCAAGGATCCTCCTGTTTGTGTCCAGGGACCCCCAGCATTCCCAGTTCACCTCTCCCAGTATGACTGGGGAACCCTAACGCCCCTCAAAAAAATGCATCCAGGGACCCCAATGACCCTATTGTCTGTGTCCAGGGGCCCTCTGCACCCCCAGTTCACCACTCCCAGTATGATTGGAAACCCCTAACCCCCCAAAATGCATCCAGAGACCCCAAGGACCCTCCTGTCTGTGTCCAGGGACCCTCTGCACCCCCAGTTCACCCCTCCCAGTATGACTGGGGAACCCTAACGCCCCCAAAAAAATGCATCCAGGGACCCCAATGACCCTCCTGTCTGTGTCCAGGGACCCTCTGCACCCCCAGCATCCCCAGTTCACCCCTCCCAGTATGACTGGGGAACCCTAACCCCCCCAAAAAATGCATCCAGGGACCCCAAGGACCTTATTGTCTGTGTCCAGGGACCCTCTGCACTCCCAGCATCCCCAGTTCACCCCCCCCCCCCACCCCAGTATGGACCAGCCCCCCCAAATGCATCCAGGGACCCCCTCCCCAGTTCCTATCCCCCTCCCACCCCCCCAGGGCAGTTCTTACACCTCCTTCTTCCCCCTTCACCATGTCTGGGGACCCCTAGCATGTCCCCCATCCCCCCAAAAAAACACCCAGAGCTCCCCCCCCACCCCCTCAGGGACCCATTTCCCAGCCTTCCAGCGGGGAGGGGGTTCAGGGGTGCTGCCCCCCCAGTTGGCCAGGGAGTACGGGATGGACTTCTACGAGACCAGCGCCTGCAGCAACCTCAACATCAAAGAGGTGAGGGGGGTCTAGAGGGCTGGGGTGGAGGGGGGGGGGGACACACACGATGGGGGGGGTCCCCCAGCTCACCCACCCCCCCAAAACTCCTCTCCCACAGTCCTTCACGCGGCTGACGGAGCTGGTGCTGCAGGCGCATCGCAAGGAGCTGGAGGGGCTGAGGTCGCCCCCTCCCCGCGCCCCAACTCTGGCCAGGCTGGAGGAGGACGAGCAGCCCCCCGGGAGCGAGGAACCCCCCAAAACCTGCTGGTGTTGAAGCCTTGGGCCCCCCCAACACACACACCCCCCTTCCCTTGGAGTTGAGGGGCTCGGTGGGATGGGGGAACCCCAGGGGAGGAGGGGAGGGGGTGTTGTTGGGGGGACAATGGGGCTCAGGTGGGTGCCCCCCCATCCCAGAATCCCCTTTTGGGGGGGTCTTGGGTGCTGTGTGCCCATGGGACCCCCCCAACCCTCCTCGTGGCTTCACGGCCGCTCGTGGTTTGCAGAATAAAGATGATGCTGGAGGTGTTTGGGGGGCTCGTGGGGGGCTGGGGACTCGGTGGGGGACACGTGTCCCATCAGGGCCTCCTGGCACAGCCGCAACCTGAGTGGACATCAATAATTGAGGCTGTGACGGGGCCACCGCGACGGTGTCCCCTTTCCCGGCTTGGGGACGGCAGCAGGGGTGTCGTGTCCATGGGTATCGTGTCCATGAGTGTTGTGTCCATGGGGAGCTGAGTCCTTCAACCAGGAGCCAGCAGGGGCCTGGATGAAGGCATCGAGGGCTCCCTGAGCAAGTCTGGGGGTGACACTGAGCTGGGTGGGAGCTGGAGCTGCTGGAGGGTCGGGAGGCTCCAAAGGGATCTGACCAGGCTGGATCCATGGGCTGAGACCAACGGCAGGAGGGTTAATGAGGCCAAATGACGAGTCCTGCCCTTGGGGCACAACAACCCTGAGCAGCTCCAGCCTAGGAGAAGTCTGGCTGGAAAGTGGCTGGAGGAGAAGGAGCTGCGGGGGTTGGTTGAAGAGGAGGCAGCAGGGGCCCAGGTGGCCAAGAAGGCCAAGGGCATCTTGGCTTGGATGAGACGAGGAGAATTCCTCTGGCCTGGGCCTTGGGGAGAGCACTCCTGGAATCCTGGGGTCAGCTGTGGGCCCCTCAGCACCAGAAGGATGTTGAGGCTGTGGAGCGAGTGCAGAGAAGAGCAAGGAAGCTGGGGAAGGGGCTGGAGAAGAAGAGGAGCGTCTGAGAGAGCTGGGGGGGTTGAGGCTGGAGAAGAGGAGGCTGAGGGGAGAGCTCCTTGCTCTCTGCAAGTCCCTGAGAAGAGAGGAGGTTGTGGAGAGGAGGGAGCTGGGCTCTTCTCCCAAGGGACAGGCCGAGAGGGAATAGCCTCAAGCTCCACCAGAAGAAGTTCAGGATGGAAATTCTTCATGGAAAAGGTCACTGGGAACTGGTGGAATCTGCTCAAGGAGGTGGTGGAATCACCTTCTCTGGAGAGGCTTAAGGTGTGGGTGGATGAGGTGCTGAGGGCCATGGGTTAGTGCTTGATGGGAATGGTTGGACTCGATGATCCGGTGGGTCTCTTCCAACCTGGTGGTTCTATGATCCATGGGGGCTGCTTCCGGCTCAGTCCTGGCTCCACAGGGACACAGGAGGTGGCCTTGACAGGGCTGGAGCCATCACAGCCCAACGGGGACTGGGCTGGGTGGCCAGAAGGACTACGGTGGCCACTGGGATGGCACCGGGATGACGGCCATCAACTCATCAGGTGGTCCCGAGATCCACAGCATTCCAGAACTTGGGGGTACGATGAGGAGCTCATCCCATCATCGAGGGCGGTTGATCCCACCGAGAAGTGTGGTTAAACCCACCGAGAAGCCTGGTTGTGCTCCCCACGAAGGGTAACCGCGCTCACCCTCCAGGCCGGTCCTGCCACTCCTCTCCATCAATTATTGAGGCGGCTTCGCCTTGGCCCTGCGCCACCCTCGCTCTCCTCTCCCTGCCCCGGGGTGGGTGCCAGGTGGGATGGGTGGGACGGCTCCGGTTTCCTTGACGAGGAGACCTTTGGAACCGAGACATCACGTGGGGCGACAGGACAACCCTTAAGGCGCCGGCTGGGCACGGAGGGGCAAGCAAACGCCTTCCCGCAGCCATGACCACCGTCCCCATCGCCAAGTCCTTCTACGACCTGAGCGCCACCTCCTTGCAGGGGGAGAAGGTGGACTTCAACGTCTTCCGGGGCCGCGTGGTCCTCATCGAGAACGTGGCGTCCCTCTGAGGCACCACCGTCAGGGACTACACCCAGCTCAACCAGCTCCAAGCCCGATACCCGCGGCGGCTGGTGGTGCTGGGCTTCCCCTGCAACCAGTTTGGCTACCAGGTGAGTCCACGGGGGCCACCGCGTGGTTTAGAGATGGACGGGGATGGTTAGAATCCATCATCACGGGTCTCTTCCAACCTGGTGATGTTGAGTCTAAATTATGTGATTTCTGGCAGTGAAAGCGCATTGATGGGGATGGTTGGAGTCCATGATCATGGGTCTCTTCCAACCTGGTGATGCTGAGTCTAAATTATGTGATTTCTAGGAGTGAAAACGCATTGATGGGGATGGTTGGAGTCCATGATCATGGGTCTCTTCCAACCTGGTGATTCTGAGTCTAAATTATGTCATTTCTGGCAGTGAAAGCGCATTGATGGGGATGGTTGGAGTCCATGATCATGGGTCTCTTCCAACCTGGTGATGCTGAGTCTAAATTATGTGATTTCTGGCAGTGAAAACGCATTGATGGGGATGGTTGGAATCCATGATCATGGGTCTCTTCCAACCTGGTGATGCTGAGTCTAAATTATGTGATTTCTGGCAGTGAAAACCCATTGATGGGGATGGTTGGAGTCCATGATCATGGGTCTCTTCCAACCTGGTGATGCTGAGTCTAAATTATGTCATTTCTGGCAGTGAAAACCCATTGATGGGGATGGTTGGAGTCCATGATCATGGGTCTCTTCCAACCTGGTGATTCTGAGTCTAAATTATGTGATTTCTGGCAGTGAAAACGCATTGATGGGGATGGTTGGAGTCCATGATCATGGGTCTCTTCCAACCTGGTGATGCTGAGTCTAAATTATGTCATTTATGGGAGTGGAAAATGAGTCACGGCTCCGGTTTTTCCTCCTTCCTCGTGGCAGGAGAACTGCGCCAACGAGGAGATCCTCAACAGCCTCAAGTACGTGCGGCCCGGGGGGGGCTTCGAGCCCAACTTCACCCTCTTCCAGAAGTGCCAGGTGAACGGGACGGACACCCACCCCGTCTTCGCCTACCTGAAGGCTCACCTGCCCGCCCCGGCCGACGAGGCGGCGCACCTGATGGGCGAGCCCCGCTACGTCACCTGGAGCCCCGTGCGGCGCTCCGACATCTCCTGGAACTTCGAGAAGTTCCTGGTGGGGCCCGAAGGGGAACCTTTCCGCCGCTACAGCCCCCGCATGCCCACGGCCCAGCTGGAGCCCGACATCCAGCGGCTCCTCAAGTTGGCCAAGTAGAGCTCGGCGTTCCCGACGTCCTGGCCACCCCGCGCACGCCCCCCCCGCTCGCCGCAGGGTGACGGTCCCCTCCGAATCCGCCGCGGGGAGGGGGCTCGATGGGCGCGGCGGGCGGGAGGCAGCAGGGTGGCAAGGGACGGGGGCAATAAAGGAGCCCCAGGGAGATGCCGGTGTCCGTGTGGATTCCGTGGCGGTACTGGAGGTGGGAAACGGCGGAGAAGGGATGGAGCAAGGTCCCTGTGGGCATCACCAAGGTCCCTGTGGCCATCAATGAGGTCCCTGTGGCCATCAATGAGGTCCCTGTGGGCATCAATGAGGTCCCCGTGGGTATCACCAAGGTCCCAGTGGGCATCAATGAGGTCCCGTGGGCACTGCTGAGGTCCCTGTGGGCATCACTAAGGTCCCTGTGGCCATCAATGAGGTCCCTGTGGGCATCAATGAGGTCCCCGTGGGCATCACCAAGGTCCCTACAGGCATCAGTGAGGTCCCCGTGGGCATTGCTAAGGTCCCCGTGGGCATCACCAAGGTCCCCGTGGCCATCAATGAGGTCCCTACAGGCATCACCAAGGTCCCTGTGGGCATTAATGAGGTCCCCATGGGCATCACCGAGGTCCCCGTGGGCACCACTGAAGTCCCCATGGCTACCAATGAGGTCCCCGTGGACATCACCAAGGTCCCCGTAGCCATCAATGAGGTCCCTACGGGCATCACTGAGGTCCCCATGGGCATTGCTAAGGTCCCAGTGGCCACTAATTAGGTCCCCATGGACATCACCAAGGTCCCCATGGGCATCAATGAGGTCCCCGTGGCCATCACTAAGATCCCTACAGGCATCGATGAGGTCCCCGTGGCCATCACCAAGGTCCCCACGGGCATCAATGAGGTCCCTGTGGCCATTGCTGAGGTCCCTGTGGCCATCAGTGAGGTCCCCATGGGCATCAATGAGGTCCCTGTGGCCATCGCTAAGGTCCCCATGGGCATCAATGAGGTCCCTGTGGCCACTAATTAGGTCCCTATGGGCATCAATGAGGTCCTTGTGGGCATCACCAAGGTCCCCATGGGCATCAATGAGGTCCCTGTGGCCATCAGTGAGATCCCCAGGGGCATCAATGAGGTCCCTGTGGCCATCGCTGAGGTCCCCAGGGGCATCAATGAGGTCCCTGTGGCCATCGCTGAGGTCCCCAGGGGCACCAATGAGGTCCCTGTGGCCATCGCTAAAGTCCCCATGGGCATCAATGAGGTCCCTGTGGCCATTGCTGAGGTCCCCATGGGCATCAATAGTGTCCCTCTGGGCATCAAAGCTGGATCTGCTGTATGAGGAGGAATCCCACAAGATCCTGGGATGGGAAAAGCACCCCAGACCCCCCAATCCCTGCACTGGACCCCAGCACCTTCAACAGGATTCCAGAGGGGTCAGGGCCCCCTCCAAATGTTCCCACCTGGGACACGTCGTCTTTATTGCCCACACACACTCCTGAGGCAGGAGAGAGGGAGGAATCCCTTTGGATTCCGTTTGGGAACGCAGAAACACCAGGTCCCCTTCATGTCTGCAGCTTGAGGGGGACTCGGGGCGCGGCGCTTCACCCCATCCCTGCGGCAGGAGCCATGGGGAAGCAGGCACGGAGCATCCACCACAGCCAGGCTGGAAGTTCTGAGAAAGAGAATTGGGGAAGGGATTGAGATCCTGGAGCACTGGGATGGGGGATCCAGGTGGCTCTGAGTGCTGGGATGGGATCCTATAGGAATGGGATGGGGGATCCAGGTGGCCCCAAGCACCGGGATGGGATCTTGGAGCACTGGGATGGGGGATCCAGGTGGCTCCAAGCACTGGGATGGGGTCCTGGAGCACTGGGATGGGGGATACAGGTGGCTCTGAGTGCTGGGATGGGATCCTACAGGAATGGGATGGAGGATACAGGTGGCCCCAAGCACTGGGATGGGATCTTGGAGCACAGGGATGGGATCCTGCAGCAATGGGACAGGGGATCCAGGTGGCCCTGAGCACTGGGATGGGGTCCTGGAGCACTGGGATGGGATCCTGCAGCAATGGGATGGGGGATCCAGGTGGCCCTGAGTGCTGGGATGGGGTCCTGGAGCACTGGGATGGAGGATCCAGGTGGCCCTGAGTGCTGGGATGGGGTCCTGGAGCAATGGGATGGGATCTTGGAGCACAGGGATGGGATCCTGCAGCAATGGGACAGGGGATCCAGGTGGCCCTGAGCACTGGGATGGGGTCCTGGAGCACTGGGATGGGATCCTGCAGCAATGGGATGGGGGATCCAGGTGGCCCTGAGTGCTGGGATGGGGTCCTGGAGCACTGGGATGGAGGATCCAGGTGGCCCTGAGTGCTGGGATGGGGTCCTGGAGCAATGGGATGGGATCTTGGAGCACAGGGATGGGATCCTGCAGCAATGGGACAGGGGATCCAGGTGGCCCTGAGCACTGGGATGGGGTCCTGGAGCACTGGGATGGGATCCTGCAGCAATGGGATGGGGGATCCAGGTGGCCCCAAGCACTGGGATGGGGTCCTGGAGCACTGGGATGGAGGATCCAGGTGGCCCTGAGTGCTGGGATGGGGTCCTGGAGCAATGGGATGGGATCCTGCAGCAATGGGATGGGGGATCCAGGTGGCCCCAAGCACTGGGATGGGGTCCTGGAGCACTGGGATGGAGGATCCAGGTGGCCCTGAGTGTTGGGATGGGGTCCTGGAGCACTGGGATGGGATCTTGGAGTACTGGGATGGGATCCTGCAGCAATGGGATGGGGGATCCAGGTGGCCCCAAGCACTGGGATGGGATCCTGGAGCACTGGGATGGGATCCTAGAGCACTGGGACAGGGGATCCAGGTGGCCCTGAGCACTGGGATGGGGAATCCAGGTGGCCCCGAGCGCTGGGATTTGGAGTGGGAGATGCTGAGGTGCTCAGGGACTCCTGCCGGGCTCCGAACCGGTTTCAGAAGAGGGGGGTCATCTGGCGCGGGTCGTCGGGAAGGACGCTGATGGAGTCCTCGGCGCGGCCGCAGAGCAGGCACAGCATCGTGTACTCCTGCGGCACAGGATGAGGGGGAAAGCTGCCAGGCTGGGGAAACCGGAGCTGGCACCCGAGACACGATTGCAATCAGAGCCGACGGGATCTGGTTTCGAACCCCGAGCCCATTTTCCAGGGGTCGGCGACTGCATAGGGAATGGGATAGGGAGGAGGAGAGGGTGACCCATGGGGACACCAACCATGTGGGCATCTCGCTGCTTGGGGCCAGGAGCATCCCCAGCGCCCCTGAAATTCCTGACGTCCCCAACCACCAGGAGAGAGGTGAGTAAGGACCAAGGAGCCCTGAGCATGGGGATTAAGGGATCCAGGGAGCCCCAAGCCCTGACCCTCAAGGCTGGGCTGAGACTAATGGGATGAGGTTTAACGAGGCCAAAGGGCGGATCCTGCCCTTGGAGCACAACAACCCTGAGCAGCTCCAGCCTAGGAGAAGTCTGGCTGGAAAGTGGCTGGAGGAGAAGGAGCTGCGGGGGTTGGTTGAAGAGGAGGCAGCAGGGGCCCAGGTGGCCAAGAAGGCCAAGGGCATCTTGGCTTGGATGAGAGGCGGCGTGACCAGCAGGGCCAGGGAGGTTCTTGTCCCTCTGGCCTGGGCCCTGGGGAGAGCGCTCCTGGAATCCTGGGGTCAGTCATGGGCCCCTCAGCACAAGAAGGAGGTTGAGGGGATGGAGAACGTCTGGCAAAGAGAGCGGAGATGGGGAAGGGGCTGGAGAAGGAGAGGAGCGTCTGAGAGAGCTGGGGGGGTTGAGGCTGGAGAAGAGAAGGCTGAGGGGAGAGCTCCTTGCTCTCTGCAACTCCCTGAGAGGAGAGGAGGTTGTGGAGAGGAGGGAGCTGGGATCTTCTCCCAAGGGACGGGACGAAAGTGAATGGCCTCAAGCTCCACCAGGGGAGGGTCAAGCTGAACATTAATTAAAAATCTTTCCCGGAAAGGGTGACTGGTCAGTGGGAGAGGCTGCCCAGGGAGGAGGTTGAGTCCCCTTCCCTGGAGGGTTTAAGGTGTGGGTGGCCGAGGTGCTGAGGGACATGGGTTAGTGTTTGATGGGGATGGTTGGACTCCATGATCCGGTGGGTCTCTTCCAACCTGGTTGTTCTATGAGGTGAGGAAGATCTTGGGGTTCAAGGCACCCCTGGACTCCCCCTGCCCCCTCCTACCTGGTAGTCGTCCACCACGCTGAAGGTGTATTCGTGGCGGGCGATCAGGTGGTGGCAGTTCTTGCACAGGTCTGGGGGGCGCAGAGGGGACATGGCTGCTCCCAGACCCCCTCATCCCAGCCCCACATCCTCTCCAATTGTCCCAAGAGCCCCCATCCCCGTCCCAGCTCCCCCAATCCCAACCCCCCCCCACTCCAACCCCCGTCGCTCCCTCCCATTCCAAGCCCCCCCATTCCCCCCCCATCCCAAACCCCTCCCTGCAGACCCCCCCATCCCAAGCCCCCCACTCAGCCCTCCCATCCCAGCCCCCCCCAACCCAAAGCCCCTCCCCTCAGCCTCTCCATCCCAAGCCCCTCCCCTCAGCACTCCTATCCCACCCTCACATTCCAAGCCCCCCCGGCCCCTCGTCCCAAACCCCCCCATCCCAAGCCCCCCCTCTCAGCCCCCCCATTCCAACCCCTCCATCCCAAGCCCCCCCTCTCAGCACCCCCATTCCAACCCCCCCATCCCAAGCCCCCCCTCTCAGCACCCCCATTCCAACCCCTCCATCCCAAGCCCCCCCCCTCAGCCCCCCCATTCCAACCCCTCCATCCCAAGCCCCCACTCTCAGCACCCCCATCCCAACCCCTCCATCCCAAGCCCACCTCCATCACCCCCCCATCCCAACCCCCCAATTCCAAGCCCCCTCACCTCCCTCCCATCCCAAGTCCGAACCCCTCAGCCCCCCCAACCCATTTCCCCCCCCCTATCCCAAGCCCCCCCCCTGCCCCTC
>JAUMJK010002176.1:0-24629 GCA_033558105.1 Coccyzus lansbergi | reverse complement strand
GGGGCGGGTCCCCTCTCCAATTTTGGGGACCCCCCCTCCTCACTTTTGGGGACCTCCCCCCGGGTTTCGGGGTTTCCCCCTAGTTTCTGGGTCCCTCCCGGGTTTTGGGGTTCGGGGACCCCAAGTTTTTGGGGTGTTTCTTCAGGTGTTTTCAAGTGCCTTCTTTTTTAATAAGGGGGGGGGAGCTGCCCCCCTTCCCCCCAATTGTGGTTTGGGGCCAAATAAAGAGTTTTAGAGTAAAAGTGACTGGGAGGGACTGGGCTCTACTGGGAGGGACTGGGAGGGGACTGGGGAGCACTGGGAGGGGTCTGGGAGGGGACGGAGAGCACTGGGAGGGCTTGGACTCTACGGGGAGGGACTGGGATGGCAGTGGGAGGGACTGGGCCATAGCGGGAGTGCACTGGGAGGGCCTGGGCTCTACTGGGAGGGCACTGGGATGGGACTGGGCAGCACTGGGAGGGCCTGGGCCCTACTGGGAGGGCACTGGGAGGCACTGGGCTCTACTGGGAGGGACTGGGCCATACTGGGATGGCCCTGGAAGGGACTGGGATGTACTGGGAGGGCACTGGGAGGCACTGGGCCCTACTGGGAAGGATTAGGGAGGGACTGGGCTGTATTGGGAGGCACTGGGATGTACTGGGAGGGACTGGGCTCTACTGGGATGTACTGAGAGGGGCACTGGGAGGGCCTGGGATGCACAGGGAGGGCACTGAGAGACACTGGGAATCACTGGGAGGGCCTGGGCTCTACTGGGAGGGACTGGGAGCACTGGGAGGGGGCTGGGAGGGGGACTGGAGCTGCTACTGGTTTCTACTGGGAGGGACTGAGCTCTACTGGGAGGGACTGGGATGTACTGGGACAGCACTGGGAGGGACTGGGCCCTACTGGGAAAGATTAGGGTGGGACTAGGCTGTACTGGGAGGGACTGGGCTCTACTGGGAGGGACTGGGAGGGGCACTGGGAGGGACTGGGCCATACTGGGCGGGCACTGGGAGGGACTGGGCTCTACTGGGAGGGACTGGGAGGCACTTGGAGGGCACTGGGAGTGCCTGGGCTCTACTGGGAGGGCACTGAGAGGCACTGGGCTCTACTGGAGGACTGGGCTGTACTGGGAGGGCACTGAGAGGGCCTGGGCTCTACTGGGAGGGTCTGGGAGGCACAGGGAGGGCACTGGGAGGCACTGGGAAGCACTGGGAGGGACTGGGCTCTACTAGGAGGGACTGGGAGCCCTGGGAGGGGACTGGGAGGTGGACTGGAGGTGCCACTGGTTTCTACTGGGAGGCACTGGGGGCGAATTCAGTGGCTTTGGGGCTGAACTCTGAGGCTTCTAATTAGCCTCACGCTGGAAGTCGAAGCCCCGGATGTAACTTGAAGCACTAGGCCCGCCACAAACCGGAAGTGGCCCGCGGGGCACGCTGGGAGTTGTAGTCCTGCTCGCTTAGAAAGCAATAGCGATGACGCTGCAAACCGGAAGTGGGCCGCGGGGCGCGCTGGGAATCGTAGTCCCGGAAGCGCCCTGGGCGCGGGGGACGCCGGGAGTCGTAGTCGCCGCCGCTGGGACCCGGTTCTTCCCTTCCCCCACCCCCCGACCCCGCCGGGTCCTGCTCCCGAATTCGCAGGTTCTGGGCTCAAAAATCCACCTCTCCCCACACCCTGCCCCTCCCCCCGCAGCCGCCATGACGCTTTTTCACTTCGGCAACTGCTTCGCTCTCGCCTATTTCCCCTATTTCATCACCTACAAGTGCAGCGGCCTGTGAGTGCGAGCACTGGGAGCGCTGGGAGGGGGACTGGGAGCACTGGGGCTCTATGGGGTCTCTGTGGGTCTCTATGGGTCTCTATGAAGTCTCTATGGGGTCTCTATGGGTCTCTATAGGTCTCTGTGTGACTCTATGGGGCCTCTATGGGGTCTCTATGAGCCTCTATGGGGTCTCTATGTGTCTCTATGAGGTCTCTATGGGTTTCTATGGGATCTCTATAGGTGTCTATGGAGTCTCTATGGGGTCTCTATGGGTCTCTATGGGGTCTCTATGGGTCTCTATGAAGTCTCTATGGGTCTCTATGGGGTCTCTATGGGCTCTATTGGGTCTCTATAGGGTCTCTATGTCTCTCTATGGGGTCCCTATGGGGTCTCTATGGGTCCCTATGAGGTCCCTATGGGGTCTCCATGAGTCTCTATAGATCCTTATTAGGTCAGGGGGGTCCCTATGGGTCTCTATGGGATCTCTATTGGGTCTCTATGAGGTCTTTATGTTTCTCTATTGGGTCTCTATGGGTCTCTGTGGGGTCTCTATTGAGTCTCTATGGGGTCTCTGTGTGTCTCTATAGTCTCTATGAGGTCTTTATGTGTCTCTATGGGGTCTCTATTGAGTCTCTATGGGTCTCTGTGGGTCTCTATGTGATCTCTATAGGTCTCTATGGGTCTCTATGTGTCTCTATGAGCCTCTGTGGGGCCGCTATGAGGTCTCTATGGGTCCCCTATGGGTCTCTTTGGGGTCACTGTGGGTCTCTATGGGGTCTCTATGGGCTCTATTGGGTCTCTGTGTATCTCTGTGGGGTCTCTATAGGGTCTCTATGTCTCTCTGTGGAGTCTCTGTGGGATCTCTTTGTGTCTCTATAGTCTCTATGAGTCTCTATGAGGTCTTTATGTGTCTCTATGAGGTCTCTATGGGTCTATATGGAGTCTCTATAGGTCTCTATGTGTCTCTACAGATCTCTATGTGTCTCTATGGGTCTCTATGAGTCTCTATGTGTCTCTATGGGGTGTCTATGGGAGGCATTGGGAGTAGGAACTGGGAGATACTGGGGGAGGCTCTGGGACTTGTTACTGGTTGGTTGATACTGGTCGGTACTGGTTTCAGCTCGGAGTACAGTGCCTTCTGGCGCTGCGTGCAGGCCGGAGCCACCTACGTCCTGGTGCAACTGGGAAAGGTGCTGGGAGGGGACTGGGAGTGACTGGGAGGGCACTGGGAGGCACTGGGAGGAAGTGGGAGGGACTGGGTGGGAGTTGGGGGGGCACTGGGAGGAAGTGGGAGGGAGTGGGGGGGCACTGGGAGGGGATTGGGAGGGACTGGGAGGGCACTGGGAGGGAGTGGGGGGCACTGGGAGGGCACTGGGAGGGTTACTGGTTTGGACTGGGACTTACTGGTTTATACTGGTCTCTCTCTCTTTCCCCCCCAGATGCTATTCTTGGCCACCTTCTTCCCGACCTGGGAGGGGCCGTCGGGGGGTTACGACCTGGTGGGGGTGAGTGGGGGGGCACTGGGAGGGGACTGGGAGGCACTGGGAGGGGGCTGGAGGGGCACTGGGGGGGACTGAGAGGGGACTGGGAGGCACTGGGGGGGAGTGGGAGGGACTGGGAGGCACTGGGACTGCTTCATACTCCTTTATTCTAGTCCATACTGGTTTATACTGGTTCATACTGGTTCATACTAGTTTCCTCCTGGTTTCCAGGAGTTCCTGCGGGCGACGGTGGATGTGGCCGACCTGGGGGGGCTGCGGGTGGCCCTGGGCCGGGGAGGGGGCCGGGGGGAGCTGAGGATCCTGGTGGCCGCTCTGGGCTGGGCCAGTGCCGAGCTCCTCACCTCCAGGTAACCCTATAGGGGCTCTATGGGGGCTCTATGGGGCTTTATGGGGTCTCTGTGGGGCTCTATGGGGTCTCTATGGGGTCTCTAGGTGGCGCTATGGGGTCACTATGTGTGTCTATGAGGGCTCTGTGGGGTCCCTGTGAGTCTCTGGGGTCTCTATGGGGCTCTAGGGGACGCTATGGGGCCTCTATGGAGTCTCTGTGGGGCTCTGTGGGGCTCTAGGGTGCACTGTGGGGTCTCTATGAGGCTCTATGGGGTCTCTATGTGTCTCTATGGGGTCTCTATGTGGTCTCTAGGTCACGCTGTGGGGTCTCTATGGGTCTCTATGGGTCTTTATGGGTCTCTGTGTGTCTCTATGTGTCTCTGTGGGGTCTCTGTGGGTCTCTATAGGGCCTCTAGGGGTCTCTATGGGTCTCTATGGGGTCTCTGTGTGTCTCTATGAGGTCTCTATGGGGCCTCTGTGTATCTCTAGGAGACCTCTAGGGGGCACTATGGGGCCTCTCTGAGTCCCTATGGGGTCTCTATGGGTCTCTATGTGTCTCTATGGGGTGCTATGTGGCCTCTTTGAGTCCCTATGTGTCCCTATGGGTCTCTATGGGGTCTCTATGAGTCTTCTATGGGGTCTCTATGTGGCCTCTAGGTGGCGCTATGGGGTCTCGATGTGTCTTCTATGGGGTCTCTATGAGTCTCTATGGGGTCCCTGTAGGTCTCTATGTGTCTGTATGGAGTCTCTATGAGTTTCTATGGAGTCTCTATGTGGCCTCTAGGGGGCACTATGGGGTCTCTGTGTCTCTATGGGGTCTCTAGGGGTCTCTATGGGGTCTCTATGTGTCCCTATGGGGTCTCTATTTGTCCCTATGAGATCTCTATGGGGTCTCTATGTGTCTCTATGGGGTCTCTATGAGTCTTTATGGATCTCTATGGGGTCTCTATGGGCTCTCTATGGGGTCCCTATGGGTCTCTATAGGCTCTGTAGGGTCCCCTAGGTGTGTTCCGCTGTGGGTCGGGGCGCGAGGCGTGGAGTTCGACTGGCGCCACCTGCAGATGGGGCTGGACTCCAACATCAGCCTGGTGCGAAGTGGGAGGGGACTGGGAGGCACTGGGAGGGCACTGGGAGGCACTGGGAGGGGACTGGGAGGAACTGAGAGGGACTCGGTGGGACTGGGAGCCACTGGGAGGGAGTGGGAGGGTCTTGGAGGGTCTGAGAGGGATTGGAGGGGACTGGGGGGGACTGGGACGCGCTGAGCTGGTCTGAACTGGTTTGTACTGGTTCATACTGGTTTTATTAACCCCTGCAGGCCCGTCACCTGGCGGCCGCCTCCCTCCTCTGGGCCTCGGGGCGCCACGACCTCCCCCCCCGCCTGCGGCTCCCCCTGGGGGGGCTACTGGCCCTGGCCGCCTACGAGGGCTTCCTCACCGGGTACTGGGGCTACTGGGAGGGGACAGGGAGGGACTGGGAGGCAACTGAGAGGGACTGGGGGCGTCAACTGGGAGCACTCGGGAGCGCTGGGAGGTATTGGGAGGCAACTGGGACTACTGGGGAGGGACTGGGAGGGCGACTGGAGGGACTGGGAGGCAACTGGGAGCACTGGGGAAGGACTGGGAGGGAACTGGGAGCACTGGGAGGTACTGGGAGGCATTGAGGAGGCAACTGGGAGCACTAGGAGGGGACTGGGAGGTCCTGATGAGGCAACTGGAGGGACTGAAAGGCAACTGGGAGCACTGGGAGGGTGACTGGAAACACTGGAGGGTGACTGGGAAACACTGGAGGGTGACTGGGAGGTACTGGGGAGGCAACTGGGAGCAGTGGGGGGTGACTGGGAGGCACTGGGAGCTACTGGGAGGCAACTGGGACTACTGGGGAAGGACTGGGAGGTACTGGGAGGGTGACTGGGGAGACCGGGGAGGGCACTGGGTGGTACTGGGGAGTGACTGGAGGCAACTGGAAGCACTGGAAGGAACTGGGAGAGTGACTGGAGGGGCAACAGGGAGCACTGGGAGGGACTGGTGGGTCAACTGGGAGCACTGGGGAGGGACTGGGACTACTGGGGAGGGACTGGGGGGGTTACTGGAGATACTGGGAGGGACTGGTGGGTCAACTGGGAGCACTGGGGAAGGCAGCTGGGGGTTACTGGGAGGGACTGGGAGGGGACTGGGACTACTGGGGAGGGACTGGGGCGATTACTGGAGATACTGGGAGGGCCACTGGGAGCACTGGTGGATACTGGGAGGCACTGGGACGGGACTGGGACTACTGGGGAGGGACTGGGGGGGTTACTGGAGATACTGGGAGGGCCACTGGGAGCACTGGGGGATACTGGGAGGGGACTGGGACTACTGGGGAGGGACGGGGAGGCAACTGGGAGCACTGAGTGGGGACTGGGAGGGCCTGGGGGCGTGGCCAGGGGGATGAGGGGGCGTGGCCTGCACTGACTCCTAGCCGAGGGGGCGTGGCCAGAGGGGAAATAGTCCCATCAAGGGGGAGTGAGCAGAGCCAGAGGGGGCGTGGCCAGAGGGTGAGACGGGATTAATCAATGAGAGGGGGCGCGGCCTGGAGCTCAAAGGGGGCGTGGCTCTCTCCTCCCCTCTAGGTGGGCCAGTCAAGCAATGGGTCTGGGGGCCTGGGGAGCCCTGGGGCTGAGGGCCCTGGGGGCAGCGGCGCTGGGGCTGGGGGCCCTGAGGCTGCTGGCCCCCCTCTTGCCCCCACCCTGAACCCCCCGAAACATGGGGGATCCCCCCCCCCCCGAACCAGGTGGGGGACCCCTTGAGGGGTGGGGGACCCCTCGAGGGGAGGGGGACCCCAAAGAGACGGAGACTCCACCTGAAAATGGATGAGGAAGAGAACGGAAATGGATGAGGAAGAGCCCAAAAAAATGAATAAAAGCGAAGTCGGAGGCTCCGGAGTTTTATTGGGAATTGGGGTTCGGGGCACAAAATGGAGGGTTTGGGGGGGGAAAAGGAGACCCATAGGGACCCCAAAGAGACCCCACAGAGACCTATAGAGGCTCATAGAGATACATAGAGACCCCATAGAAACACAGAGAGAACCATAGAGACTCATAGAGATTCCATAGACACCCATAGCACCCCCTAGAGGCCCCTGAGAGACATATAGAGACCTGTAGAGACACATAGAGACCCCATAAAGACTCCATAGAGACAAATAGGGACTCATAGAGACCCCATAGCGCCCCCTAGAGGCCCCTTAGAGACACATAGAGACCTATAGAGACCCATAGCACCCCCTAGAGGCCCCATAGAGATCCACAGAGATACATAGAGACCCCACAGAGATTCATAGAGACCCTCAAGCCTCATGGAGGCTCCTCAAGGGCTCCTTGAGCTTCTCCTAAAGCTTCATTGAGGCTCCTCAAGGTTCCTTGGGCTTCCCGTAAAGGTCCTCAAGGGCTCCTTGAGCTTCCCCTAAAGGTTCATTGAGGCTCTTCAAGACCCACTGAGCTTCTCTTAAGGCTTTATTGAGGTTTTTGAGGCTCCTCAAGCCTCATAGAGGTTCCTCAGGTCATCACTGAGGTCCCTCAAAGCATCATGGAGCTTCCTCAGGTCATCACGGAGCTTCCCCCGAGGGGTTCCTCGAGCTCCTTGCCTGCTCCTCAAGCTTTGTTGACCTCCTTGGAGTCCTCCTTAGACTCCTCCGTTTCCTCCTCCGCCTCGGCCACCATGTCCAGGGGTCCCTCCAGCAGCCTCCCCAGGAGGCTCCATCGGCGCCGCAGCTCCTCCCCGTCGCGGTGGAGCCTCTTGCGCAGCTTGCGGCCGTAGGAGGCCCCGCGCTGCCGCAGCTCGGCCCAGCCCAGCTCCACCGTGGCCTTGGCGTCCGCCCCGTAGTCCAGAGCCCGTTGGCCCACGTCGGCCACCTCCTCCCGCAGGGCCGAGCCGAACAGACGCAGGCGGGAGCCCAAGCTCCTCACCCACAGCCTGAGGGGAGGACATGAGGTCTCTATGGGGGGGTGTCTATGTGCTCCCTATATGGTCCCTATGGGGTCTCTATTTGGCCTCTAGGGGGCGCTATGAGTCTCTATGGGGTCTCTATGACTCTCTATGGACCTTTATGGGTCTCTATGGGGCTTCTAGGGGGCGCTATGTGTCTCTATGGAGCCTCTATAGATCTCTATGGGTGTCTATTGGGCCTCTGGGGGGGGGGGGGGGCACTATGAGTCTCTATGTGTCTCTCTTGGTGTCTATGGAGTCTCTATGTGTCTCTATGAGTCCTCTATAGGTCTCTATGTATCTCTATGGGTCTCTATGGGGTCTCTATGGAGTCTCTATGGGGTCTGTATGGATCTCTATGGGGACTCTATGGGTCTCTATGTGGTCCCTATGGGGTCTCTATTGGACCTCTAGGGGGCGCTATGAGTCTCTATGTGTCTCTATTGGTGTCTGTGGGGTCTCTATGTGTCTCTCTGTGTCTTTATAGGTCTCTATGAATCTTTATGGGTCTCTATGAGGCCTCTATTGGGCCTCTAGGGGGAGCTATGAGTCTCTATGAGTCTCTGTGAGGTCTCTATGTGTCTCTATTGGGCCTCTATGAGTCTCTATGGGGCCTATAGGGGGCGCTATGAGTCTCTAGGTGTCTCTATGGGGTCTCTATTGGTCCCTGTGAGTCCCTAGTGGTCTCTATGGGTCCCTATGGGACTCTCTGGGGGTCTATATTGGTGTCTATGGGGTCTCTATGGAGTCTCTATGGGTCTTTATGTGTCTCTATGACTCTCTATATGTTCCCTATGGGGCCTCTAGGGGGCGCTATGAGTCTCTATTTTTCTCCATGAGTCTCTATGGGGTCTTTATGTGGTCCCTATGGGATCTCTATGGGGTCTCTATGAGTCTCTATGGGTCTCTATGGGTCTCTCTCTCTCACCTCATGCTCTTCAGGGTCTCGTTCAGGCCCCTCCCCCCCTCCAGGAGCCCCCAAAAGCCATTGGAGGGTTGGGGGGAGGGGAGCTGCTCCGTTTGGGGGTTCGGGAGGGGCTCAGCCCCACAGCCTGGGGGGAGAGGGAGGGGGTCAGGCCTCCCAGTGCCTCCCAGTCCCTCCCAGTACCCCCCCCTCTAGCCCATTTTGGGGTCCCCACTCCCTCCCCTCAGTTTGGGTTCAACTGGGAGGGACTGGGAAGGACTGGGAGAGGGTCTAGGGGGCGCTGGGAGGGGACTGGGAGGGACTGGGAGGGGGTCTGGAGGGCACTGGGATGAACTGGGAGGGACCGGGAGAGGGTCTAGGATGCACTAGGAGGGAATATGAGAGGGTCTAGTGGGCACTGGGAGGGACTGGGAGAGGGTCTAGGGGGCACTGGGATTGGACTGGGAGGGACTGGGAGAGGGTCTAGGGGGCACTGGGAAGTACTGGGAGGGACTGGGATGAACTCAGATGAACTGGGAGAGGGTCTAGGGGGCACTGGGATTGGACTGGGAGGGACTGGGAGAGGGTCTAGGGGGCACTGGGAAGTACTGGGAGGGACTGGGATGAACTCAGATGAACTGGGAGAGGGTCTAGGGGGCACTGGGAGGGACTGGGAGGGACTGGGAGAGGGTCTAGGGGGCACTGGGAGGGACTGGGATGAACTCGGATGAACTGGGAGGGACTGGGAGAGGGTCTAGGGGGCACTGGGATGAACTGGGATGAATTGGGAAGGACTGGGAGAGGGCCTAGGATGCACCGGGATGAACTTGGAGGGACTGGGAGTGGGTCTAGGATGCACTGGGAGGGACTGGGATGAACTGGGAGGGCCTGGGAGGCACTGGGACTGACTGGGACGGACTGGGACTCACCTGCCAGCAGCAGCGTGGCTGCCACCAGCGTCACCCACAGCTTCATGGTGGCCTCTGGGGGGACCTCGGGGACATCAGCAGGTCTGGGGGGGGGGGACACCCCCAGAGCCTCACACTCCCCAAGGTCCCCAAGGTCCCCAAGACCAACCCTGAGGTCCCCAAGGTCCCCATTGACCCCAACCCTGAGGTCGCCCAAGGTCCCTGAGACCCCCCAGTCCCAGCCCTGATGTCCCCAAGGTCCCCACAGACCCCAAGCCTGAGGTCCCCAAGGTCTTCGCCCCCAACCCTGAGGTCCCTGAGGTCCCTGAGACCAACCCCTGAGGTCCCCAAGCTCTTCGCCCCCAACCCTGAGGTCCCTGAGGTGCCCAAGACCAACCCCTGAGGTCCCCAAATCCCAGTCCTGATGTCCCCAAGACCAACCCTGAGGCCCCCAAGCTCTTTGACCCCAACCCTGATGTCCCCGAGGTCCCCATTGACCCCAACCCTGAGGTCCCCAAGCTCTTTGACCCCAACCCTGAGGTCCCCAAGCTCTTTGACCCCAACCCCAGGTCCCCATAGACCCCGAGCCTGAGGTCCCCAAGGTCTTCGACCCCAAGCCTGAGGTCCCTGAGGTCCCCAAGGCCAAGCCCTGGTGTCCCCATAGACCCCAAACCCCAACCCCAAGGTCCCCATAGACCCCAAGCCTGAGGTCCCCAAGCTCTTCGACCCCAAGCCTGAGGTCCCTGAGGTCCCCGAGACCAACCCTGAGGTCCCCAAGCACTTGGACCCCAACCCCAAGGTCCCCAAGCTCTTCGACCCCAACCCTGATGTCCCCGAGAGCCCCAAGACCAACCCTGAGGTCCCCAAGACCGACCCTGAGGTCCCCAAATCCCAGTCCTGATGTCCCCAAGGTCCCCATTGACCCCAACCCTGAGGTCCCCAAGCTCTTCAGCCCCAACCCTGAGGTCATCGAGACCAACCCTGAGGTCCCCGAGAGCCCCATGACCAACCCCTGATGTCCCCAAGGTCCCCACTGACCCCAACCCTGAGGTCCCCAAGCTCTTCACCCCCAACCCTGAGGTCCCCGAGAGCCCCAAGACCAACCCCTGATGTCCCCAAGGTCCCCATTGACTCCAACCCCAAGGTCCCCAAGCACTTGGACCCCAACCCCAAGGTCCCCGAGACCAACCCTGAGGTGCCCAAGACCAACCCCTGATGTCCCCAAGGTCCCCATTGACCCCAACCCTGAGGTCCCCAAGCTCTTCGCCCCCAACCTTGAGGTCCCTGAGGTGCCCAAGACCAACCCCTGAGGTCCCCAAATCCCAGTCCTGATGTCCCCAAGACCAACCCTGAGGCCCCCAAGCTCTTTGACCCCAACCCTGATGTCCCCGAGGTCCCAATTGACCCCAACCCTGAGGTCCCCAAGCTCTTCGCCCCCAACCCTGAGGTCCCCGAGAGCCCCAAGACCAACCCCTGAGGTCCCCAAGGTCCCCATTGACTCCAACCCCAAGGTCCCCGAGACCAACCCTGAGGTCCCTGAGGTGCCCAAGACCAACCCCTGATGTCCCCAAGGTCCCCATTGACTCCAACCCCAAGGTCCCCAAGCACTTGGACCCCAACCCTGAGGTCCCCGAGGTCCCCGAGATCAACCCCTGATGTCCCCAAGGTCCCCATTGACCCCAACCCCGAGGTCCCCAAGCTCTTCGACCCCAACCCCAGGTCCCCATAGACCCCGAGCCTGAGGTCCCCAAGCTCTTCGACCCCAACCCTTAGATCCCCGTGAGCCCCAAGACCAACCCCTGAGGTCCCCGAGGTCCCCATTGACCCCAACCCTGAGGTCCCCAAGCTCTTCGCCCCCAACCCTGAGGTCCCTGAGGTGCCCAAGACCAACCCCTGAGGTCCCCAAATCCCAGTCCTGATGTCCCCAAGACCAACCCTGAGGGTCCCCAATGTCCCCTGACCACCCCCCCCACCCCCCCCAACCAATCACCTCCTCTCCTCTCTCTCTCTCCCCTCTGGGAAGGGGGGGAGGGGCCCTCAAATAGCTTCAGGCGAGTGGGCGGAGCCTCAGCTGACCCTTGACCCCAACCCCTCCCCCTCCTTGGGGACACCCCCCCCCAATGGCCCCTCCCCCCCCCCCCCCAAAAAAAAAAACCTTGGACTTGGGTCCCTACGTGGCCCTAGGGGGGAGGGGGAGGGGAGGGAGGGGGCAAGGGCCGAGGGGGGAGGGGCCCCTGGGGGAGGAGGAGGGGGAGGAAAGACCCAAAAATCGAGGGTTTGACCCCAAAAACGGGTCAACATTTGAAAGCGGAATCGAAAGGTTGAGATGTTGCGAAAAAAATCCTGAGGTTTCGCTGGGGAAAAAAAAAAAAAAAAAAAAAAAAGAGGTTTTTTTAAGCAAAAATGTTGAGGTTTTGAGGGGGAAAAAAAAAAAATGGAGGTTTTAAGCAAAAATTTTGAGGAGAGAAAAAAAAAAATGATGAGGTTTTTAAGCAAAAAGGTTGAGGTTTTGAGGGAGGAAAAAAAAATGGAGGTTTTAAGCAAAAATTTTGAGGAGAAAAAAAAAATGATGAGGTTTTTAAGCAAAAAGGTTGAGGTTTGGAGGGAAAAAAAAAAAAAACAAACCCTGAGATTTTTAAAGGAAAAATTTTGAGGGAAAGAAATGGAGATTTAAGCAGAAAATTTGAGGTTTGGAGGGAAAAAAAACATTGAGATTTTAAGCAGAAATTTTGAGGGGAAAAAATTGAGATTTTTAAGCAAAAGTTTCGAGGGAAAAAAATGGAGATGTTTAAGCAGAAAATGTGAGGGAAAAAATGGAGATTTTTTAAGCAGAAAATTTGAGGTTTTGAGGGAAAATATCGAGGTTTTAAGCAAAAATTTTGAGGGGAAAAAAATGGAGATTTTTAAGAAGAGATTTTGAGGGAAAAATTTTGAGATTTTTTTAAGCAGAAGTTTTGAGGTTTTTGAGGGGGAAAAAATTGAGATTTTAAGCAAAAATTCTGAGGGAAAGAAATGGAGATTTTTAAGCAGAAAATGTGAGGTTTGGAGGGAAAAAATTGAGATTTTTTAAGCAGAAATTTTGAGGGAAAGAAATGGAGATTTTTAAGCAGAAAATGTGAGGTTTGGAGGGAAAAATAAATGAGATTTTTAAGCAGAAAATGTGAGGTTTTGAGGGAAATAATATTAAGACTTTAAGCAAAAATTTTTAAGGAAAAAAAAAATCAGATTTTTAAGCAGAAAATTTGAGGTTTTGAGGAAAAAAACCCTGAGGTTTTAAGCAAAAAATTTGAGGGGAAAAAATGAGATTTGAAGCAGAAATTTTGAGGGAAAAAAATTTGAGATTTTTAAGCAGAACATTTGAGGTTTTGAGGGAAAAAAATGAGAGTTTTAAGCAAAAATTTTGAGGGAAAGAAATGGAGATTCTTATGCAGAAAATTTGAGGTTTTGAGGGAAAAAAATGGAGATTTTTAAGCAGAAATTTTGAGGGAAAAATGGAGATTTTTAAGCAGAAAATTTGAGGTTTTGAGGGAAAAAACTGAGATTTTTAAAGCAAAAACTCTGAGGGAAAAAAAATGGAGATTTTTAAGCAGAAAATCTGAGGTTTTGAGGGAAAATTTGGAGGTTTTGAGGGACAATTTCGAGAGCTTAAGCTCAAAAATTGAGATTTTAAGGAGAAAGTTTGAGATTTTAAGCAGAAAATCGGAGGTTTTGAGGAAAAAAGATTTTAAGCAGAAAAACTGGAGGTTTTGAGGGAAAACCTGGAGGTTTTGAGGGGAAATTGGAGGTTTTGAGGGAAAAATTGGTATTTTAAGGAGAAAATTTGAGGTTTTGAGGGAAAAGTTTGAGATTTTGAGGGAAAATGTACGATTTTAAGCACAAAATTTGAGGTTTTTGGGAAGAAAATGGGACTTTGAGTGAAAAGTTGGAGGTTTTGAGGGAAAACTTGGAGACTTTGAGCACAAAATGTGAGATTTTAAGCCAAAAAGTTGAGGTTTTTGAGCCCAAAAGTTGAGATTTTGAGCAAAAAAAAGAGGTTTTTGAGGGAAAAAATTGAGGTTTTGAGGGAAAAGTTAGAGATTTTGAGAGAAAAGTTGGAGGTTTTGAGGGAAAACTTGGAGGTTTTGAGAGAAAAGTTAGAGATTTTGAGAGAAAAGTTGGAGGTTTTGAGGGAAAAGTTGGAGGTTTTGAGGCAAAATTTGAGGTTTTGAGGGAAAAGTTAGAGATTTTGAGAGAAAAGTTGGAGATTTTGAGGGAAAATATGAGGTTTTGAGGCAAAATTTGAGGTTTTGAGGGAAAAGTTAGAGATTTTGAGGGAAAATATGAGGTTTTGAGAGAAAAGTTAGAGATTTTGAGGGAAAATATGAGGTTTTGAGGGAAAAGTTGGAGGTTTTGAGGGAAAAGTTGGAGATTTTGAGAGAAAATATGAGGTTTTGAGGGAAAATTTGAGGTTTTGAGGGACAAGTTAGAGATTTTGAGAGAAAATATGAGGTTTTGAGGGAAAATATGAGGTTTTGAGGGAAAAGTTGGAGATTTTGAGGGAAAATATGAGGTTTTGAGGGAAAACTTAAGGTTTTGAGGGAAAATTTGAGGTTTTGAGGGAAAAGTTAGAGATTTTGAGAGAAAAGTTGGAGGTTTTGAGGGAAAATTTGAGGTTTTGAGAGAAAAGTTAGAGATTTTGAGGGAAAACTTGAGGTTTTGAGTGAAAAGTTGGAGGTTTTGAGGGAAAACTTGAGGTTTTGAGGGAAAATTGGAGGTTTTGAGGGAAAATTTGAGATTTTGAGGGAAAACTTGGAGGTTTTGAGGGAAAACTTGAGGTTTTGAGGGAAAAGTTGGAGATTTTGAGAACGAGGCCGAAGGTGAAATGAGAGTTTATTGAGGAGGAGGAGGAAGAGGAGGAGGAAGAGGCCCCTCCCTCCCCCCCCAAAGTCCCTCAATCAGCAGCTTCGTCGCTAACGAGGAGGAGGAGGAGGAGGACGGAGCCTTTGTCCCCCTCCCAGTCTCTTAACGAGCTCCTTCAGCCCCTAACGAGCTCCTTCAGCTCCTAACGACGACAATGAAGCTTCTTCCCCCCTCAATTATCATAATTAGGACGATTCTTGAGCTTCTTCCCCTTGAATGATGCCAACTGGAGGCTCTTCACCCCCCAATGAGGCTAATCAGGCTCCTTAACCCCCCAGGGAGGCTAATCAAGCTCCTCAACCCCCTAACGAAGCAGATTACGAAGCTAATTAGCCGCCTTCACCCCCTAATGAGGCCAATGGTGAAGCTCACTTGAGGCTCTTCCCCCCCAACCAAGCGAATTCTGAGGCTAATTAAGCTCCTTCGCCGCGTAATCACCATCATTAACGATTCCTGAGCTTCTTCCGCCTCTAATTACTGTAATTATTAAGATTTCGTGGTTCTTCCCCCCCCCCCCCCGCCTAATTGCGACAATTAAGAGGCTAATTAAGCTCCTTCGCTTCCTAATTCTGCTCCTTAGGGCAATTCTTGAGCTCCTTTCCCCCCCCCCCCCTTAACGATGCTAATGAGAGGCTCCTCCCCCTAATTGTCCTAATTACGAAGCCTCTTCGAGCCTCACGCCCGATCCTTACGAAGCCTCTCAAGCTCCTTCGCGCCTAATTCCGCTGATTACGGAGCTAATTAAGCTCCTAACGAAGCCGAAGCTGCTCCTCCTCCTCCTCCTCCCTGCCCCCCCCCCCCAAAACGAGGCATTTAATGAAGATTCCGGAGCTTCTTTCCCACTTAATGATGACAACGAAGGCTCTCGGACGGCTCGGGGTGGGGGGGTTCGTTAAAGGCTAACGAGCGCCGGGGCGGGGGGGGGAGGCTCGTTAGGGGCTTAATTAGCCGACGGTGAGGCCGAAGCCGCAGCGGAAAGTCTCTTTGCGATGGTCCAGGGAGGCCCCGAGCGCCAGGGTGAGGGGCAGGGGGGGCAGCTTCTTCTCCAGGGAGGCCCCCACCACCCCCGTGCTCGTTAACGAACCTGGAGAGACGCCCGAGCGTTAATTAACCCTCTTCATTAGTCCCCCCTGACCCTGTGGGGCCTTAAAACCCCTTTAAAACCTCCTTTAAGCTCCATGTTTAGGCCTTGGCTACCCCCCCCCATGCTCGTTAACGAGCCCGAGAGGCGCCAAACCGCTAATTAACCACCCCAATCGCTAATTAGCCCCCTTAATTAACCTCCCCGAGCCCTCTAACCCCCCTGTACAACCCCTTTAAAGGTCTAAACACCCCTTAAAATCCCCTTTAAATCCTCCTTTAAAAGCCCTTTTAAGCCTCCTTTAAGCTCCATGTTTAGGCCTCGGCTACCCCCCTTGGCTTGTTAACGAGCCTGAGAAGCACCGAACTGCTAATTAACCCCTCTAATTGCTAATTAACACCCTTAATTAACCTCCCCGAGCCCTTTAACCCCCCTGCACGAGCCCCTTCAGTGCCTTCAAACCCCCTTAGTCTCGTTTAATTGACCTCCCCCCAAGCTCGTTAATGACCCCAGAGGGCACCAAGCCTCTAATTAACCTCCCCAATCGCCTCCCCGGGCACTTAATTACCACACTAGGCCCTTAATTGCCTCCCTAGGCCCTTAAGTAGGCCCCCTCAGAGCCTTAATGACCTCCCAGGGCTCTTAATGAACCCCCTAGGCCCTTAATTAGCCCCCTCTGAGCCTTAATTCTACCCCTTAGAGCCCCAAATGCCCTTATTAGCCTCCTAATCGCCCTAATTAAGCCCCGAGCGACCTCCCAGCTCCTTAATTACCCTCTAATCGCACTCATTAACCCCCTAATGACCCTCCAACCCCCTAATTACCACCCTAGTTGCCTCCCAGCTCCCTAATTACCTCCCTAATTATCTCCCTAAGCCCTCAAATCACTCCCAAGCTCCCTAATTACTCCCCTAATCGCCCTAATTAACCCCCTAACCACCCCCCAGCGCCTTAAGTGCCAACTTAACCACCTAAGTTAACCCCTTCATTACCTCCCGGCTCCTTAATTACCCCCTCGCCACCCCAATTAACCCCTTAATCACCTCTCGACTCCCATGATAAGCCCTCAAATCACTCCCAAGCTCCCTAATTACTTCCCTAATCGCCCTAATTAACCCCCTAACCACCCCCCAGCGCCTTAATTACCAACTTAACCACCTAAGTTAACCCCTTCATTACCTCCCTGCTCCTTAATTACCCCCTCGCCACCCCAATTAACCCCTTAATCACCTCTCCACTCCCACTCTAACCCCTCAAATCACCCTCCAGGTCCCGAATTACTCCCCTAATCCCCCCAATTAACCCCCTAATCACCTCCTTAATCACTCTAATTCACCCCCCCAGCCCCCTAATTACCCCCCAATCACCCCAATTAACCCCTTCACCACCTCCCGGCTGCCCCTTTTAACCCTTTAGCCGCCTCCCAGCTCCCCTTTTAACCCCTTCACTCCCTCCCCCCTCCCGCTCCAACCCCTCCGCTCCCTTCCCAGGTCCCTAATGGAGACTCTAAGGATTAATTAAGCCCCTAATTAGTCACCGCGGAAGACGAGGTGGCCCCGGGGCAGGTCCAGCTGGTAGCCCAGCCCCACGCTGCTCTCCTGCAGGCGGCTGGAGGCCTCCAGCTCCACCCCCACCTGGAGCTGGAAGGGTTAAAACCCATAATTAGACCATGGGGAGTTTGTTAGGGTCCTGAATGATTAATCTGAGGGTTAATCAGCTCACCTGCTCGTTAGCTCGATGGTAATAGGTGGCGTGGAGACCGGCTTGGCCCAGGGTGAGGGTGGCGATCCAGGAGGGGGCTGGGAGGAGGGGAGAGAGACGCCTTAACGAGGGCCATAACGAGCTGGAGGAGCCCGTGATGAGCTTGAAGGAGCCCAAAATGAGCTTGAGGAGCCCATGATGAGCTCAAGGGCTCCATGACGAGCTAGAGAAGCCCTAATGAGGCCCCATAATGACCTGAAGGACCCTAATGAGTCCCTGTAACGACCTCCAGGGACAGGAAGGGCCTAATGAGGCTCCGTAACGAGCTCAAGGAGCCCATGGAGACACATAGAGACCTCATAGAGAGCCCATAGACTCCATAGAGACTCCATAGAGACTCCATAGAGACTCATAGTGCCCCCTAGAGGCCCCACAGAGACCCTATAGAGAGCCCATAGAGACCTATAGAGAGCCCATAGAGACCCCATAGAGACCCATAAAGACCTCATAGAGACCCATAGAGGCCCCATAGAGACCCATAGAGACCTCGTAGAGACCCACAGAGACTCCATAGAGACCCATAAAGACACCATAGAGACCCCATAGACTCCATAGAGACCTCATAGAGACCCACAGAGACTCCATAGAGTCCTCATAGAGACACATAGAGACCTCATATAGAGCCAATAAAGAGCCCATAGAGACACATAGACTCCATAGAGACTCCATAGAGACTCATAGATTCCATAGAGACTCATAGCGCCCCCTAGAGGCCTCATAGAGAGCCCATAGAGACTCATAGAGAACCATAGAGACCCATGGAGACTCCATAAAGACTCCATAGAGACACACAGAGACCTCATAGAGACACATAGAACCTCATAGAGAGCCCATAAAGAGCCCACAGACACACAGACTCCATAGAGACTCCATAGAGACTCCACAGAGACCCCACAGAGACCTCATAGAGACCTCATAGAGACCCAAAAAGACCCATAAAGACATCATAGAGAGCCCATAGAGAGCCCATAGAGAGCCTATAGAGAGCCCATAGAGACCTATAGAAACACATAGACACATAGAGACTCATGGAGACCCGTAGAGACCTCATAGAGACCCCATAGAGACTCATAGAGACCCCATAGAAATTCCATAGAGACCCCATAGAGATGCCATAGAGACTCATAGAGACCCATAAGGACTCATAGGGACCAATAGAGACCCCATAGAGACCCATAGAGACTCCATAGAGACTCATAGAGACCCCACAGAGACTCATAGAGACTCCATAGAGACCCGATAGAGATCCCATAGAGACTCACAGAGAACCCATAGAGACACATAAGGACTCATAGGGACCAATAGAGACCCCATAGAGACCCCATAGAGACTCACAGAGAACCCATAGAGACACATAAGGACTCATAGGGACCAATAGAGACCCCATAGAGACCCATAGAGACTCATAGAGACCCCATAGAGACCCAGAGAGACTCATAGAGACTCAGAGATCCATAAGGACTCATAGGGACCAATAGAGACCCCATAGAGACCCACAGAGATCCCATAGAGACTCATAGAGACCAACAGAGACCCCATAGAGAGTCATAGAGAACCCATAGAGACCCATAAGGACTCATAGGGACCAACAGAGACCCCATAGAGATCCCATAGAGACTCATAGAGAACCCATAGAGACACACAGAGACCCATAAGGACTCATAGGGACCAACAGAGACCCCATAGAGACCCATAGAGACCCCATAGAGACTCATAGAGAACCCACGGAGCCCCCTAGCGCCCCCTAGAGGTCCCCTAGAGACCCACAGAGACCCCATAGAAGATGCCATAAGTCGTTAATTACCTGCGTAACGAGCGGCGGCAGAGAGGACGGCCCCCTCCTCCCCAGGGCGTCGGTGCCACACAAGCTCCGCCCCCAGGGCCAGCGCCGGAGTGAGGCTCTGCAGGTAGTGAGCCACCACGATGCCTGCGGGAACAAGCACCACCCCCCTCAGGACCCCAAATCCGCCATTTTGAATCCCCTCCAGAGGCCATTTTGAGACCCTGGGAAGCCATTTTGGAGCTTCACGACGCCATTTTGAGACCCTGGGAAGCCATTTTGAAGCCCCTGGAGGCCATTTTGGAGCCTCCTGACTCCATGTCGAGCCCCTGGGAAGCCATTTTAAGGCCCCTGGAGGCCATTTTGGAGCTTCACGATGCCATTTTGAGACCCTGGGAAGCCATTTTGAAGCCCCCGGACTCCATTTTGAGACCCTGGGAAGCCATTCTGAAGCCCCTGGAGGCCATTTCGAGCCCCTGGAGGCCATTTTGGAGCTTCTTGATGCCATTTTGAGACCCTGGGAAGCCATTTTGAAGCCCCCGGAGGCCATTTTGAGCCCCTGGGAAGCCATTTTGGAGCTTCTTGACTCCATTTCGAGTCCTTGGGAAGCCATTTTGGAGCTTCCTGACTCCATCTTGAAGCCCCTGGAGGCCATTTTGACTCCCTGGAAGCCATTTTGGAGCTCCTTGACGCCATTTTGAGACCCTGGGAAGCCATTTTGAAGCCCCTGGAAGCCATTTTACAGCCCCTGGAGGCCATTTTGAAGCCCTTGGCAGCCATTTTGAGACCCTGGGAAGCCATTTTGGAGCCTCCTGACTCCATTTTGAGCCCCTGGGAAGCCATTTTGGAGCCTCTCGACTCCATTTTGAGTCCCTGGGAAGCCATTTTGGAGCTTCTTGACTCCATCTTGAAGCTCCCGGAAGCCATTTTGGAGCCTCTCAACTCCATTTTGAGACCCTGGGAAGCCATTTTGGAGCCTCCGGACTCCATTTTGAGACCCTGGGAAGCCATTTTGAAGCCCCCGGAGGCCATTTTGAGTCTCCCGGGAACCATTTTAAGGCCCCTGGAGGCCATTTTGAAGCCCTTGGCAGCCATTTTGAGGCGCGTAGAGGCCATTTTGAAGCCCTTGGAAGCCATTTTGAGTCCCTTGGAAGCCATTTTGAGGTCCCTTGACTCCGTTTTGAGACCCTGGGAAGCCATTTTGAAGCCCCCGGAGGCCATTTTGAGCCCCTGGGAAACCATTTTGAAGCCTCCAGAGGCCATTTTGAGCCCCTGGGAAGTCATTTTGGAGCCTCCGGACTCCATTTTGAGTCCCTGGGAAACCATTTTGGAGCTTCTCGGCATCATATTGAGCCTGTTGGAAGCCATTTTGAAGCCCCCGGAGGCCATTTTGAGTCTCCCGCGAACCATTTTAAGGCCCCTGGAGGCAATTTTGAAGCCCTTGGAAGCCATTTTGAGGTCCCTTGACTCCGTTTTGAGTCCCTGGGAAGCCATTTTGGAGCCTCCGGACTCCATTCTGAGCCCCTGGGAAGCCATTTTGAAGCGCCCGGCGGCCATTTTGAAGCCCCCCCCACCCCCTCCCCGGCAGCCATTTTGCTTGCCGCGGCGGCCATGTCGCTTCGCACCTGACCCGAGGACGATGTCCGGGTTGCCGAGGGTGAGGGCGGCAGTGAAGTCTCCTCCTCGGTACTCCCCGTCCACCTGCCAATTGACGAACTTGGCCTGTTGGGTCTGGGGGGGATGAAGGAAGGAGGAGGAGACACAGCCCATCAGCCCCTGGGCTCTCACCTCCGCGTTGGGCTCCAAACCCACCTTGCAGGGGCACTGGGAGGCACTGGGAGGCCCCGAGAGGCACTGGGAGGGACTGGGAAGCACTGGGAGGGTCTGGGAGTGATACTGGTCTATACTGGTTTATACTGGGAAGGGACTGGGAGGCCCTGAGAGGCACTAGGAGGGTATTGGGAGGCACTGGGAGTGCTACTGGTCTATACTGGTCTATACTGGTCTATACTGGTTTTATACTGGGAAGGGACTGGGAGGCACTGGGAGGTCCCGAGAGGCACTGGGAGGGGATTGGGAGGCACTGGGAGGGGATTGGGAGGCACTGGGAGGGGATTGGGAGTGCTACTGGCCTATACTGGTTTATACTGGTCTATACTGGTTTATACTGGTCTATACTGGTCTATACTGGGAAGGGGCTGGGAGGCCCTGGGCGGGGAGTAGGAGGCCCTGAGAGCCACTAGGAGGCACCGGGAGGGAGCGGGAGGGCTACGGGTCCCTACTGGTCCCTACTGGTCCCTACTGGTCCATACTGGTCCCTACTGGGAGGCACCTGGAAAGCCACTTTGGAGCGAAGGCGCGAGGTGAGCTGGTGGATGACCTGAGCGTTGAGGCTGCCGCTGTTGTCCATGTCCCCGACCAGCACCGGGAAAGCCTCGGGTTGGGAAATCGGGAAACACTTGGAAATTTTTTGGGCTCCGCGACGGTCAGAATTTTCCGAATCGGAAATTCCGGAAATTCCAACCGAAAAAAAAAAAACAAAAAAACAGAAAACCCCCCAAACCTCGGTCGGACTGAGCTGCTTGGTCCCCACGTAGGTGGCTCCGAAGTGGTAACCGGAGTCGCCCAAAGCGCTCAGGTTGACCGTGTGGTTCACCTAGGGTTTCGGCGAAACGTCAAGCGTCGGGAAAGCGAAAGATCGGGAGGGGAAAAAAAAAAAAATATGTCGGAAAAGCGGTGGGAAAAAAAAAAAAAAAAAAAAAAAAAAAGCGGAGGAATCCGGAGACGGAGACCTGGAAGTGGTTGCTGAGGCCTTTGTTGACCGTGAGCTTCACTCCTTCCATCTGGATGGGGAAGAGGTCTGGAAAGGGTTAAAAAGAGAGAAAACGGAGAGGGGGGTGTGTGTGTGGGGGGGTCGCTTATGGGGCTATGGGGGTCACTTATGGGTCTAGGGGATCACTTATGGGGCTGGGGAGGTCGCTTATGGGGCTATGGGGATCACTTATGGGGCAGGGGAGGTCGCTTATGGGGCTATAGGGGTCACTTATGGGGCTGGGGGAGGTCGCTTATGGGGCTATGGGGTTACTTATGGGGCTGGGGGGGTTATTTTTGGGGCTAGGAGGGTCACTTATGGGTCTATGGGGGTAACTTATGGGGCTAGGAGGGTCACTTATGGGGCTGGGGGGCCACTTACGGGGCTGGGGGGGCCACTTATGGGCCTGGAGAAGATCACTTATGGGGCTGGAGAAGATCACTTATGGGGCTATGGGGGTCACTTATGGGTAAATGGGGATCACTTATGGGGCAGGGGAGGTCACTTATGGGTCTAGGGGATCACTTATGGGGCAGAGGAGGTCACTTATGGGGCAGAGGAGGGTCAATTATGGGGCAGAGGAGGGTCACTTATGGGTCTATGGGGGTCACTTATGGGGCTGGGGGAGGTCACTTATGGGTCTGGGGGGGTCACTTATGGGTCTGGGGGGGTCACTTATGGGGCTGGAGGAGTCACTTATGGGGCTATGGGGTTACTTATGGGGCAGGGGAGGTCACTTATGGGTCTATAGGGGTCACTTATGGGGCACGGAAGGTCACTTATGGGTCTAGGGGATCACTTATGGGGCTGGGGAGGTCGCTTATGGGTCTAGGGGGTCACTTATGGGTCTGGGGGAGGTCACTTATGGGGCTGGGGAGGTCACTTATGGGGCAGGGGAGGTCACTTATGGGGCTGGAGGAGTCACTTATGGGGCTATGGGAATCACTTATGGGGCTGGGGAGGTCACTCATGGGTCTATGGGGATCACTTATGGGGCAGGGGAGGTCACTTATGGGGCTAGAAGGGTCACTTATGGGTCTATAGGGGTCACTTATGGGGCTGGGGGAGGTCACTTATGGGTCTATGGGGATCACTTATGGGGCAGGGGAGGTCACTTATGGGTCTATGGGGGTCACTTATGGGTCTATGGGGATCACTTATGGGTCTGGGGGGGCCACTTATGGGGCTATGGGGATCACTTATAGGTCTGGAAGGGCACTTAAGGGTCTGGAAGGGTCACTTATGGGGCTGGAGAAGATCACTTATGGGTCTATGGGGATCACTTATGGGGCTGGAGGAGTCACTTATGGGGCAGGGGAGGTCACTTATGGGGCTAGAAGGGTCACTTATGGGTCTATGGGGATCACTTATGGGTCTATGGGGATCACTTATGGGGCAGGGGAGGTCACTTATGGGGCTAGGAGGGTCACTTATGGGGCTGGGGGAGGTCACTTATGGGGCTGGGGGGTCACTTATGGGCTGGGGGGGGTCACTTATGGGGCTGGGGGGTCACTTATGGGGCTAGAAGGGTCACTTATGGGTCTATGGGGATCACTTATAGGTCTGGAAGGGCACTTAAGGGTCTGGAAGGGTCACTTATGGGGCTGGAGAAGATCACTTATGGGTCTATGGGGATCACTTATGGGGCTGGAGGAGTCACTTATGGGGCAGGGGAGGTCACTTATGGGGCAGGGGAGGTCACTTATGGGGCTAGAAGGGTCACTTATGGGTCTATGGGGATCACTTATGGGTCTATGGGATCACTTATGGGCAGGGGAGGTCACTTACGGGGCTAGGAGGGTCACTTATGGGGCTGGGGAGGTCACTTATGGGGCTGGGGGGGTCACTTATGGGGCTGGGGGGGTCACTTATGGGGCTGGGGGGGTCACTTATGGGGCTAGAAGGGTCACTTATGGGTCTATGGGGATCACTTATAGGTCTGGAAGGGCACTTAAGGGTCTGGAAGGGTCACTTATGGGGCTGGAGAAGATCACTTATGGGTCTATGGGGATCACTTATGGGGCTGGAGGAGTCACTTATGGGGCAGGGGAGGTTGCTTATGGGGCAGGGGAGGTCACTTATGGGTCTATGGAGATCACTTATGGGGCTGGGGGGTCACTTATGGGTCTGGGGGGGTCACTTATGGGGCTGGGGAGATCACTTATGGGCTATGGGGATCACTTATGGGGCTATGGGGATCACTTCTGGGGCTGGGAGGTCACTTATGGGTCTAGGGGATCACTTATAGGGCAGGGGAGGTCACTTATGAGTCTATGGGGATCACTTATGGGGCAGGGGAGGTCACTTATGGGGCTGGGGGGGGTCACTTATGGAGCTGGGGGGGGGGTCACTTATGGGGCATGGGGCATCCGTGGGGCAGGTCTCACCCTTGCAGCGGCGATGAAACTCCTCGAAGGCTCCCGGGTTGGGCAGGGGGGGTTCCTGCTGCTGCCCCACAGAATCCGTGGGGCGCGAGGAAGAGGAGGAGGAAGGGGGGGAGGAGCCCTCCTGCCCCACAGAATCCGTGGGGCGCAGCGGGGGGGGCGGCGGGAAGAAAGGGGGGGGGGAGCCGGCGGCCAAGACGTTCCCCATGGGGCTGGGGGAGAAAGGGGGCAGCCCCATAAGTGAGCCCCCTGCCCCACAGATTCCCCCCCCCACTCCAGCCCCACACATGCCCCCCCAGCCCCCCAAGCGCCGCCTCCCAGCCCCATCAATGACCCTTCCCAGCCCCATAAGCGCCTCCCCCTGCCCCACAGATTCCCCCCCACCCCAGCCCCACACATCCCCCCTTCCAGCCCCACACATCCCCCCCCCCCCAGCCCCATAAGCCGCCCCCCAACCCGCTCCCCCCACCCCCCCCCCCCCAACATGGCTGCTCCTCACGCGGCTCTAGCAGCGACCGCTTCTCGGCGCTGGCCACGCCCCCTCCCCCGCCCTCCGGCGCCGGGTTAAGCC
>JAUMJK010002175.1:0-16740 GCA_033558105.1 Coccyzus lansbergi | reverse complement strand
ATAGAGGCAGACCTCATAGAGGCAGACGTCGCCTGGGAGGCAGACCTCATAGAGGCAGACCTCATAGAGGCAGACCTCATAGAGGCAGACGTCGCCTGGGAGGCAGACCTCATAGAGGCAGACGTCGCCTGGAGGCAGACCTCATAGAGGCAGACGTCGCCTGGGAGGCAGACCTCATAGAGGCAGACCTCATAGAGGCAGACCTCATAGAGGCAGACGTCGCCTGGGAGGCAGACCTCATAGAGGACCTCATAGAGGCAGACGTCGCCTGGGAGGCAGACCTCATAGAGGCAGACCTCATAGAGGCAGACCTCATAGAGGCAGACGTCGCCTGGGAGGCAGACCTCATAGAGGCAGACGTCGCCTGGGAGGCAGACCTCATAGAGGCAGATGTCGCCTGGGAGGCAGACCTCATAGAGGCAGACCTCATAGAGGCAGACCTCATAGAGGCAGACGTCGCCTGGGAGGCAGACCTCATAGAGGCAGACGTCGCCTGGGAGGCAGACCTCATAGAGGCAGACGTCGCCTGGGAGGCAGACCTCATAGAGGCAGACGTCGCCTGGGAGGCAGACCTCATAGAGGCAGACGTCGCCTGGGAGGCAGACCTCATAGAGGCAGACCTCATAGAGGCAGACGTCGCCTGGGAGGCAGACCTCATAGAGGCAGACCTCATAGAGGCAGACGTCGCCTGGGAGGCAGACCTCATAGAGGCAGACCTCATAGAGGCAGACCTCATAGAGGCAGACGTCGCCTGGGAGGCAGACCTCATAGAGGCAGACGTCGCCTGGAGGCAGACCTCATAGAGGCAGACGTCGCCTGGGAGGCAGACCTCATAGAGGCAGACGTCTCCTGGGAGGCAGACCTCATAGAGGCAGACGTCGCCTGGGAGGCAGACCTCATAGAGGCAGACGTCGCCTGGGAGGCAGACCTCATAGAGGCAGACGTCGCCTGGGAGGCAGACCTCATAGAGGCAGACGTCGCCTGGGAGGCAGACCTCATAGAGGCAGACGTCGCCTGGGAGGCAGACCTCATAGAGGCAGACGTCGCCTGGGAGGCAGACCTCATAGAGGCAGACCTCATAGAGGCAGACCTCATAGAGGCAGACGTCGCCTGGGAGGCAGACCTCATAGAGGCAGACGTCGCCTGGGAGGCAGACCTCATAGAGGCAGACGTCGCCTGGGAGGCAGACCTCATAGAGGCAGACCTCATAGAGGCAGACCTCATAGAGGCAGACGTCGCCTGGGAGGCAGACCTCATAGAGGCAGACGTCGCCTGGGAGGCAGACCTCATAGAGGCAGACGTCGCCTGGGAGGCAGACCTCATAGAGGCAGACCTCATAGAGGCAGACCTCATAGAGGCAGACGTCGCCTGGGAGGCAGACCTCATAGAGGCAGACGTCGCCTGGGAGGCAGACCTCATAGAGGCAGACGTCGCCTGGGAGGCAGACCTCATAGAGGCAGACGTCGCCTGGGAGGCAGACCTCATAGAGGCAGACGTCGCCTGGGAGGCAGACCTCATAGAGGCAGACGTCACCTGGAGGCAGACCTCATAGAGGCAGACCTCATAGAGGCAGACGTCGCCTGGGAGGCAGACCTCATAGAGGCAGACCTCATAGAGGCAGACCTCATAGAGGCAGACGTCGCCTGGGAGGCAGACCTCATAGAGGCAGACCTCATAGAGGCAGACCTCATAGAGGCAGACGTCGCCTGGGAGGCAGACCTCATAGAGGCAGACGTCGCCTGGGAGGCAGACCTCATAGAGGCAGACGTCGCCTGGGAGGCAGACCTCATAGAGGCAGACGTCGCCTGGGAGGCAGACCTCATAGAGGCAGACGTCGCCTGGGAGGCAGACCTCATAGAGGCAGACGTCGCCTGGGAGGCAGACCTCATAGAGGCAGACGTCGCCTGGGAGGCAGACCTCATAGAGGCAGACGTCGCCTGGGAGGCAGACCTCATAGAGGCAGACGTCGCCTGGGAGGCAGACCTCATAGAGGCAGACGTCGCCTGGGAGGCAGACCTCATAGAGGCAGACGTCGCCTGGGAGGCAGACCTCATAGAGGCAGACGTCGCCTGGGAGGCAGACCTCATAGAGGCAGACGTCGCCTGGGAGGCAGACCTCATAGAGGCAGACGTCGCCTGGGAGGCAGACCTCATAGAGGCAGACGTCGCCTGGGAGGCAGACCTCATAGAGGCAGACGTCGCCTGGGAGGCAGACCTCATAGAGGCAGACGTCGCCTGGGAGGCAGACCTCATAGAGGCAGACGTCGCCTGGGAGGCAGACCTCATAGAGGCAGACGTCGCCTGGGAGGCAGACCTCATAGAGGCAGACGTCGCCTGGGAGGCAGACCTCATAGAGGCAGACCTCATAGAGGCAGGCAGACGTCGCCTGGGAGGCAGACCTCATAGAGGCAGACGTCGCCTGGGAGGCAGACCTCATAGAGGCAGACGTCGCCTGGGAGGCAGACCTCATAGAGGCAGACGTCGCCTGGGAGGCAGACCTCATAGAGGCAGACCTCATAGAGGCAGACCTCATAGAGGCAGACGTCGCCTGGGAGGCAGACCTCATAGAGGCAGACCTCATAGAGGCAGACGTCGCCTGGGAGGCAGACCTCATAGAGGCAGACGTCGCCTGGGAGGCAGACCTCATAGAGGCAGACGTCGCCTGGGAGGCAGACCTCATAGAGGCAGACCTCATAGAGGCAGACCTCATAGAGGCAGACGTCGCCTGGGAGGCAGACCTCATAGAGGCAGACCTCATAGAGGCAGACCTCATAGAGGCAGACGTCGCCTGGGAGGCAGACCTCATAGAGGCAGACGTCGCCTGGGAGGCAGACCTCATAGAGGCAGACGTCGCCTGGGAGGCAGACCTCATAGAGGCAGACGTCGCCTGGGAGGCAGACCTCATAGAGGCAGACGTCGCCTGGGAGGCAGACCTCATAGAGGCAGACGTCGCCTGGGAGGCAGACCTCATAGAGGCAGACCTCATAGAGGCAGACGTCGCCTGGGAGGCAGACCTCATAGAGGCAGACGTCACCTGGGAGGCAGACCTCATAGAGGCAGACGTCGCCTGGGAGGCAGACCTCATAGAGGCAGACGTCGCCTGGGAGGCAGACCTCATAGAGGCAGACCTCATAGAGGCAGACCTCATAGAGGCAGACGTCGCCTGGGAGGCAGACCTCATAGAGGCAGACCTCATAGAGGCAGACCTCATAGAGGCAGACGTCGCCTGGGAGGCAGACCTCATAGAGGCAGACCTCATAGAGGCAGACCTCATAGAGGCAGACGTCGCCTGGGAGGCAGACCTCATAGAGGCAGACGTCGCCTGGGAGGCAGACCTCATAGAGGCAGACGTCGCCTGGGAGGCAGACCTCATAGAGGCAGACGTCGCCTGGGAGGCAGACCTCATAGAGGCAGACGTCGCCTGGGAGGCAGACCTCATAGAGGCAGACCTCATAGAGGCAGACCTCATAGAGGCAGACGTCGCCTGGGAGGCAGACCTCATAGAGGCAGACCTCATAGAGGCAGACGTCGCCTGGGAGGCAGACCTCATAGAGGCAGACCTCATAGAGGCAGACCTCATAGAGGCAGACGTCGCCTGGGAGGCAGACCTCATAGAGGCAGACGTCGCCTGGGAGGCAGACCTCATAGAGGCAGACGTCGCCTGGGAGGCAGACCTCATAGAGGCAGACGTCGCCTGGGAGGCAGACCTCATAGAGGCAGACGTCGCCTGGGAGGCAGACCTCATAGAGGCAGACGTCGCCTGGGAGGCAGACCTCATAGAGGCAGACCTCATAGAGGCAGACGTCGCCTGGGAGGCAGACCTCATAGAGGCAGACGTCACCTGGGAGGCAGACCTCATAGAGGCAGACGTCGCCTGGGAGGCAGACCTCATAGAGGCAGACGTCGCCTGGGAGGCAGACCTCATAGAGGCAGACCTCATAGAGGCAGACCTCATAGAGGCAGACGTCGCCTGGGAGGCAGACCTCATAGAGGCAGACCTCATAGAGGCAGACCTCATAGAGGCAGACGTCGCCTGGGAGGCAGAACTCATAGAGGCAGACCTCATAGAGGCAGACCTCATAGAGGCAGACGTCGCCTGGGAGGCAGACCTCATAGAGGCAGACGTCGCCTGGGAGGCAGACCTCATAGAGGCAGACGTCGCCTGGGAGGCAGACCTCATAGAGGCAGACGTCGCCTGGGAGGCAGACCTCATAGAGGCAGACGTCGCCTGGGAGGCAGACCTCATAGAGGCAGACCTCATAGAGGCAGACCTCATAGAGGCAGACGTCGCCTGGGAGGCAGACCTCATAGAGGCAGACCTCATAGAGGCAGACGTCGCCTGGGAGGCAGACCTCATAGAGGCAGACCTCATAGAGGCAGACCTCATAGAGGCAGACGTCGCCTGGGAGGCAGACCTCATAGAGGCAGACCTCATAGAGGCAGACCTCATAGAGGCAGACGTCGCCTGGGAGGCAGACCTCATAGAGGCAGACCTCATAGAGGCAGACCTCATAGAGGCAGACGTCGCCTGGGAGGCAGACCTCATAGAGGCAGACCTCATAGAGGCAGACCTCATAGAGGCAGACGTCGCCTGGGAGGCAGACCTCATAGAGGCAGACCTCATAGAGGCAGACCTCATAGAGGCAGACGTCGCCTGGGAGGCAGACCTCATAGAGGCAGACGTCGCCTGGGAGGCAGACCTCATAGAGGCAGACGTCGCCTGGGAGGCAGACCTCATAGAGGCAGACGTCGCCTGGGAGGCAGACCTCATAGAGGCAGACGTCGCCTGGGAGGCAGACCTCATAGAGGCAGACGTCGCCTGGGAGGCAGACCTCATAGAGGCAGACGTCGCCTGGGAGGCAGACCTCATAGAGGCAGACGTCGCCTGGGAGGCAGACCTCATAGAGGCAGACGTCGCCTGGGAGGCAGACCTCATAGAGGCAGACGTCGCCTGGGAGGCAGACCTCATAGAGGCAGACGTCGCCTGGGAGGCAGACCTCATAGAGGCAGACGTCGCCTGGGAGGCAGACCTCATAGAGGCAGACGTCGCCTGGGAGGCAGACCTCATAGAGGCAGACGTCGCCTGGGAGGCAGACCTCATAGAGGCAGACCTCATAGAGGCAGACCTCATAGAGGCAGACGTCGCCTGGGAGGCAGACCTCATAGAGGCAGACCTCATAGAGGCAGACCTCATAGAGGCAGACGTCGCCTGGGAGGCAGACCTCATAGAGGCAGACCTCATAGAGGCAGACCTCATAGAGGCAGACGTCGCCTGGGAGGCAGACCTCATAGAGGCAGACCTCATAGAGGCAGACCTCATAGAGGCAGACGTCGCCTGGGAGGCAGACCTCATAGAGGCAGACCTCATAGAGGCAGACGTCGCCTGGGAGGCAGACCTCATAGAGGCAGACGTCGCCTGGGAGGCAGACCTCATAGAGGCAGACGTCGCCTGGGAGGCAGACCTCATAGAGGCAGACGTCGCCTGGGAGGCAGACCTCATAGAGGCAGACCTCATAGAGGCAGACCTCATAGAGGCAGACGTCGCCTGGGAGGCAGACCTCATAGAGGCAGACCTCATAGAGGCAGACCTCATAGAGGCAGACGTCGCCTGGGAGGCAGACCTCATAGAGGCAGACGTCGCCTGGGAGGCAGACCTCATAGAGGCAGACGTCGCCTGGGAGGCAGACCTCATAGAGGCAGACGTCGCCTGGGAGGCAGACCTCATAGAGGCAGACGTCGCCTGGGAGGCAGACCTCATAGAGGCAGACGTCGCCTGGGAGGCAGACCTCATAGAGGCAGACGTCGCCTGGGAGGCAGACCTCATAGAGGCAGACGTCGCCTGGGAGGCAGACCTCATAGAGGCAGACGTCGCCTGGGAGGCAGACCTCATAGAGGCAGACGTCGCCTGGGAGGCAGACCTCATAGAGGCAGACGTCGCCTGGGAGGCAGACCTCATAGAGGCAGACGTCGCCTGGGAGGCAGACCTCATAGAGGCAGACCTCATAGAGGCAGACCTCATAGAGGCAGACGTCGCCTGGGAGGCAGACCTCATAGAGGCAGACCTCATAGAGGCAGACGTCGCCTGGGAGGCAGACCTCATAGAGGCAGACCTCATAGAGGCAGACCTCATAGAGGCAGACGTCGCCTGGGAGGCAGACCTCATAGAGGCAGACCTCATAGAGGCAGACCTCATAGAGGCAGACGTCGCCTGGGAGGCAGACCTCATAGAGGCAGACCTCATAGAGGCAGACCTCATAGAGGCAGACGTCGCCTGGGAGGCAGACCTCATAGAGGCAGACCTCATAGAGGCAGACGTCGCCTGGGAGGCAGACCTCATAGAGGCAGACCTCATAGAGGCAGACCTCATAGAGGCAGACGTCGCCTGGGAGGCAGACCTCATAGAGGCAGACCTCATAGAGGCAGACCTCATAGAGGCAGACGTCGCCTGGGAGGCAGACCTCATAGAGGCAGACCTCATAGAGGCAGACCTCATAGAGGCAGACGTCGCCTGGGAGGCAGACCTCATAGAGGCAGACCTCATAGAGGCAGACCTCATAGAGGCAGACGTCGCCTGGGAGGCAGACCTCATAGAGGCAGACGTCGCCTGGGAGGCAGACCTCATAGAGGCAGACGTCGCCTGGGAGGCAGACCTCATAGAGGCAGGACGTCGCCTGGGAGGCAGACCTCATAGAGGCAGACGTCGCCTGGGAGGCAGACCTCATAGAGGCAGACGTCGCCTGGGAGGCAGACCTCATAGAGGCAGACGTCGCCTGGGAGGCAGACCTCATAGAGGCAGACGTCGCCTGGGAGGCAGACCTCATAGAGGCAGACGTCGCCTGGGAGGCAGACCTCATAGAGGCAGACGTCGCCTGGGAGGCAGACCTCATAGAGGCAGACGTCGCCTGGGAGGCAGACCTCATAGAGGCAGACGTCGCCTGGGAGGCAGACCTCATAGAGGCAGACGTCGCCTGGGAGGCAGACCTCATAGAGGCAGACGTCGCCTGGGAGGCAGACCTCATAGAGGCAGACCTCATAGAGGCAGACCTCATAGAGGCAGACGTCGCCTGGGAGGCAGACCTCATAGAGGCAGACCTCATAGAGGCAGACGTCGCCTGGGAGGCAGACCTCATAGAGGCAGACCTCATAGAGGCAGACCTCATAGAGGCAGACGTCGCCTGGGAGGCAGACCTCATAGAGGCAGACCTCATAGAGGCAGACCTCATAGAGGCAGACGTCGCCTGGGAGGCAGACCTCATAGAGGCAGACCTCATAGAGGCAGACCTCATAGAGGCAGACGTCGCCTGGGAGGCAGACCTCATAGAGGCAGACCTCATAGAGGCAGACGTCGCCTGGGAGGCAGACCTCATAGAGGCAGACCTCATAGAGGCAGACCTCATAGAGGCAGACGTCGCCTGGGAGGCAGACCTCATAGAGGCAGACCTCATAGAGGCAGACCTCATAGAGGCAGACGTCGCCTGGGAGGCAGACCTCATAGAGGCAGACCTCATAGAGGCAGACCTCATAGAGGCAGACGTCGCCTGGGAGGCAGACCTCATAGAGGCAGACCTCATAGAGGCAGACCTCATAGAGGCAGACGTCGCCTGGGAGGCAGACCTCATAGAGGCAGACCTCATAGAGGCAGACCTCATAGAGGCAGACGTCGCCTGGGAGGCAGACCTCATAGAGGCAGCATAGAGGCAGACGTCGCCTGGGAGGCAGACCTCATAGAGGCAGACCTCATAGAGGCAGACCTCATAGAGGCAGACCTCATAGAGGCAGACGTCGCCTGGGAGGCAGACCTCATAGAGGCAGACGTCGCCTGGGAGGCAGACCTCATAGAGGCAGACGTCGCCTGGGAGGCAGACCTCATAGAGGCAGACGTCGCCTGGGAGGCAGACCTCATAGAGGCAGACGTCGCCTGGGAGGCAGACCTCATAGAGGCAGACGTCGCCTGGGAGGCAGACCTCATCGAGGCAGACGTCGCCTGGGAGGCAGACCTCATAGAGGCAGACGTCGCCTGGGAGGCAGACCTCATAGAGGCAGACGTCGCCTGGGAGGCAGACCTCATAGAGGCAGACGTCGCCTGGGAGGCAGACCTCATAGAGGCAGACCTCATAGAGGCAGACCTCATAGAGGCAGACGTCGCCTGGGAGGCAGACCTCATAGAGGCAGACCTCATAGAGGCAGACCTCATAGAGGCAGACGTCGCCTGGGAGGCAGACCTCATAGAGGCAGACCTCATAGAGGCAGACCTCATAGAGGCAGACGTCGCCTGGGAGGCAGACCTCATAGAGGCAGACCTCATAGAGTCAGACCTCATAGAGGCAGACGTCGCCTGGGAGGCAGACCTCATAGAGGCAGACCTCATAGAGGCAGACCTCATAGAGGCAGACGTCGCCTGGGAGGCAGACCTCATAGAGGCAGACCTCATAGAGGCAGACCTCATAGAGGCAGACGTCGCCTGGGAGGCAGACCTCATAGAGGCAGACCTCATAGAGGCAGACCTCATAGAGGCAGACGTCGCCTGGGAGGCAGACCTCATAGAGGCAGACCTCATAGAGGCAGACCTCATAGAGGCAGACGTCGCCTGGGAGGCAGACCTCATAGAGGCAGACCTCATAGAGGCAGACGTCGCCTGGGAGGCAGACCTCATAGAGGCAGACCTCATAGAGGCAGACCTCATAGAGGCAGACGTCGCCTGGGAGGCAGACCTCATAGAGGCAGACCTCATAGAGGCAGACCTCATAGAGGCAGACCTCATAGAGGCAGACGTCGCCTGGGAGGCAGACCTCATAGAGGCAGACCTCATAGAGGCAGACGTCGCCTGGGAGGCAGACCTCATAGAGGCAGACCTCATAGAGGCAGACCTCATAGAGGCAGACGTCGCCTGGGAGGCAGACCTCATAGAGGCAGACGTCGCCTGGGAGGCAGACCTCATAGAGGCAGACGTCGCCTGGGAGGCAGACCTCATAGAGGCAGACGTCGCCTGGGAGGCAGACCTCATAGAGGCAGACGTCGCCTGGGAGGCAGACCTCATAGAGGCAGACGTCGCCTGGGAGGCAGACCTCATAGAGGCAGACGTCGCCTGGGAGGCAGACCTCATAGAGGCAGACGTCGCCTGGGAGGCAGACCTCATAGAGGCAGACGTCGCCTGGGAGGCAGACCTCATAGAGGCAGACGTCGCCTGGGAGGCAGACCTCATAGAGGCAGACGTCGCCTGGGAGGCAGACCTCATAGAGGCAGACGTCGCCTGGGAGGCAGACCTCATAGAGGCAGACGTCGCCTGGGAGGCAGACCTCATAGAGGCAGACGTCGCCTGGGAGGCAGACCTCATAGAGGCAGACGTCGCCTGGGAGGCAGACCTCATAGAGGCAGACGTCGCCTGGGAGGCAGACCTCATAGAGGCAGACGTCGCCTGGGAGGCAGACCTCATAGAGGCAGACCTCATAGAGGCAGACCTCATAGAGGCAGACGTCGCCTGGGAGGCAGACCTCATAGAGGCAGACCTCATAGAGGCAGACCTCATAGAGGCAGACCTCATAGAGGCAGACGTCGCCTGGGAGGCAGACCTCATAGAGGCAGACCTCATAGAGGCAGACCTCATAGAGGCAGACGTCGCCTGGGAGGCAGACCTCATAGAGGCAGACCTCATAGAGGCAGACCTCATAGAGGCAGACGTCGCCTGGGAGGCAGACCTCATAGAGGCAGACCTCATAGAGGCAGACCTCATAGAGGCAGACGTCGCCTGGGAGGCAGACCTCATAGAGGCAGACCTCATAGAGGCAGACCTCATAGAGGCAGACGTCGCCTGGGAGGCAGACCTCATAGAGGCAGACCTCATAGAGGCAGACCTCATAGAGGCAGACGTCGCCTGGGAGGCAGACCTCATAGAGGCAGACCTCATAGAGGCAGACCTCATAGAGGCAGACGTCGCCTGGGAGGCAGACCTCATAGAGGCAGACCTCATAGAGGCAGACCTCATAGAGGCAGACGTCGCCTGGGAGGCAGACCTCATAGAGGCAGACCTCATAGAGGCAGACCTCATAGAGGCAGACGTCGCCTGGGAGGCAGACCTCATAGAGGCAGACCTCATAGAGGCAGACCTCATAGAGGCAGACGTCGCCTGGGAGGCAGACCTCATAGAGGCAGACCTCATAGAGGCAGACCTCATAGAGGCCAGACGTCGCCTGGGAGGCAGACCTCATAGAGGCAGACCTCATAGAGGCAGACCTCATAGAGGCAGACGTCGCCTGGGAGGCAGACCTCATAGAGGCAGACCTCATAGAGGCAGACCTCATAGAGGCAGACGTCGCCTGGGAGGCAGACCTCATAGAGGCAGACGTCGCCTGGGAGGCAGACCTCATAGAGGCAGACGTCGCCTGGGAGGCAGACCTCATAGAGGCAGACGTCGCCTGGGAGGCAGACCTCATAGAGGCAGACGTCGCCTGGGAGGCAGACCTCATAGAGGCAGACGTCGCCTGGGAGGCAGACCTCATAGAGGCAGACGTCGCCTGGGAGGCAGACCTCATAGAGGCAGACGTCGCCTGGGAGGCAGACCTCATAGAGGCAGACGTCGCCTGGGAGGCAGACCTCATAGAGGCAGACGTCGCCTGGGAGGCAGACCTCATAGAGGCAGACGTCGCCTGGGAGGCAGACCTCATAGAGGCAGACGTCGCCTGGGAGGCAGACCTCATAGAGGCAGACGTCGCCTGGGAGGCAGACCTCATAGAGGCAGACGTCGCCTGGGAGGCAGACCTCATAGAGGCAGACCTCATAGAGGCAGACCTCATAGAGGCAGACGTCGCCTGGGAGGCAGACCTCATAGAGGCAGACCTCATAGAGGCAGACCTCATAGAGGCAGACGTCGCCTGGGAGGCAGACCTCATAGAGGCAGACCTCATAGAGGCAGACCTCATAGAGGCAGACGTCGCCTGGGAGGCAGACCTCATAGAGGCAGACCTCATAGAGGCAGACCTCATAGAGGCAGACCTCATAGAGGCAGACGTCGCCTGGGAGGCAGACCTCATAGAGGCAGACCTCATAGAGGCAGACCTCATAGAGGCAGACGTCGCCTGGGAGGCAGACCTCATAGAGGCAGACCTCATAGAGGCAGACCTCATAGAGGCAGACGTCGCCTGGGAGGCAGACCTCATAGAGGCAGACCTCATAGAGGCAGACGTCGCCTGGGAGGCAGACCTCATAGAGGCAGACCTCATAGAGGCAGACCTCATAGAGGCAGACGTCGCCTGGGAGGCAGACCTCATAGAGGCAGACCTCGCATGGAGGCAGACCTCATAGAGGCAGACGTCGCCTGGGAGGCAGACCTCATAGAGGCAGACGTCGCCTGGAGGCAGACCTCATAGAGGCAGACGTCGCCTGGGAGGCAGACCTCATAGAGGCAGACCTCATAGAGGCAGACCTCATAGAGGCAGACGTCGCCTGGGAGGCAGACCTCATAGAGGCAGACCTCCTAGAGGCAGACCTCATAGAGGCAGACGTCGCCTGGGAGGCAGACCTCATAGAGGCAGACCTCATAGAGGCAGACGTCGCCTGGGAGGCAGACCTCATAGAGGCAGACGTCGCCTGGGAGGCAGACCTCATAGAGGCAGACGTCGCCTGGGAGGCAGACCTCATAGAGGCAGACGTCGCCTGGGAGGCAGACCTCATAGAGGCAGACGTCGCCTGGGAGGCAGACCTCATAGAGGCAGACGTCGCCTGGGAGGCAGACCTCATAGAGGCAGACGTCGCCTGGGAGGCAGACCTCATAGAGGCAGACGTCGCCTGGGAGGCAGACCTCATAGAGGCAGACGTCGCCTGGGAGGCAGACCTCATAGAGGCAGACGTCGCCTGGGAGGCAGACCTCATAGAGGCAGACGTCGCCTGGGAGGCAGACCTCATAGAGGCAGACGTCGCCTGGGAGGCAGACCTCATAGAGGCAGACGTCGCCTGGGAGGCAGACCTCATAGAGGCAGACGTCGCCTGGGAGGCAGACCTCATAGAGGCAGACCTCATAGAGGCAGACCTCATAGAGGCAGACGTCGCCTGGGAGGCAGACCTCATAGAGCGCAGACCTCATAGAGGCAAGGACGTCGCCTGGGAGGCAGACCTCATAGAGGCAGACCTCATAGAGGCAGACCTCATAGAGGCAGACGTCGCCTGGGAGGCAGACCTCATAGAGGCAGACCTCATAGAGGCAGACCTCATAGAGGCAGACGTCGCCTGGGAGGCAGACCTCATAGAGGCAGACCTCATAGAGGCAGACCTCATAGAGGCAGACGTCGCCTGGGAGGCAGACCTCATAGAGGCAGACCTCATAGAGGCAGACGTCGCCTGGGAGGCAGACCTCATAGAGGCAGACCTCATAGAGGCAGACCTCATAGAGGCAGACGTCGCCTGGGAGGCAGACCTCATAGAGGCAGACCTCATAGAGGCAGACCTCATAGAGGCAGACGTCGCCTGGGAGGCAGACCTCATAGAGGCAGACCTCATAGAGGCAGACCTCATAGAGGCAGACGTCGCCTGGGAGGCAGACCTCATAGAGGCAGACCTCCTAGAGGCAGACCTCATAGAGGCAGACGTCGCCTGGGAGGCAGACCTCATAGAGGCAGACGTCGCCTGGGAGGCAGACCTCATAGAGGCAGACGTCGCCTGGGAGGCAGACCTCATAGAGGCAGACGTCGCCTGGGAGGCAGACCTCATAGAGGCAGACGTCGCCTGGGAGGCAGACCTCATAGAGGCAGACGTCGCCTGGGAGGCAGACCTCATAGAGGCAGACGTCGCCTGGGAGGCAGACCTCATAGAGGCAGACGTCGCCTGGGAGGCAGACCTCATAGAGGCAGACGTCGCCTGGGAGGCAGACCTCATAGAGGCAGACGTCGCCTGGGAGGCAGACCTCATAGAGGCAGACGTCGCCTGGGAGGCAGACCTCATAGAGGCAGACGTCGCCTGGGAGGCAGACCTCATAGAGGCAGACGTCGCCTGGGAGGCAGACCTCATAGAGGCAGACGTCGCCTGGGAGGCAGACCTCATAGAGGCAGACCTCATAGGAGGCAGACCTCATAGAGGCAGACGTCGCCTGGGAGGCAGACCTCATAGAGGCAGACCTCATAGAGGCAGACGTCGCCTGGGAGGCAGACCTCATAGAGGCAGACCTCATAGAGGCAGACCTCATAGAGGCAGACGTCGCCTGGGAGGCAGACCTCATAGAGGCAGACCTCATAGGAGGCAGACCTCATAGAGGCAGACGTCGCCTGGGAGGCAGACCTCATAGAGGCAGACCTCATAGAGGCAGACCTCATAGAGGCAGACGTCGCCTGGGAGGCAGACCTCATAGAGGCAGACCTCATAGAGGCAGACTCGTCGCCTGGGAGGCAGACCTCATAGAGGCAGACCTCATAGAGGCAGACCTCATAGAGGCAGACGTCGCCTGGGAGGCAGACCTCATAGAGGCAGACCTCATAGAGGCAGACCTCATAGAGGCAGACGTCGCCTGGGAGGCAGACCTCATAGAGGCAGACCTCATAGAGGCAGACCTCATAGAGGCAGACGTCGCCTGGGAGGCAGACCTCATAGAGGCAGACCTCTAGAGGCAGACCTCATAGAGGCAGACGTCGCCTGGGAGGCAGACCTCATAGAGGCAGACCTCATAGAGGCAGACCTCATAGAGGCAGACGTCGCCTGGGAGGCAGACCTCATAGAGGCAGACCTCATAGAGGCAGACGTCGCCTGGGAGGCAGACCTCATAGAGGCAGACCTCATAGAGGCAGACCTCATAGAGGCAGACCTCATAGAGGCAGACGTCGCCTGGGAGGCAGACCTCATAGAGGCAGACGTCGCCTGGGAGGCAGACCTCATAGAGGCAGACGTCGCCTGGGAGGCAGACCTCATAGAGGCAGACGTCGCCTGGAGGCAGACCTCATAGAGGCAGACGTCGCCTGGGAGGCAGACCTCATAGAGGCAGACGTCGCCTGGGAGGCAGACCTCATAGAGGCAGACGTCGCCTGGGAGGCAGACCTCATAGAGGCAGACGTCGCCTGGGAGGCAGACCTCATAGAGGCAGACGTCGCCTGGGAGGCAGACCTCATAGAGGCAGACGTCGCCTGGGAGGCAGACCTCATAGAGGCAGACCTCATAGAGGCAGACCTCATAGAGGCAGACGTCGCCTGGGAGGCAGACCTCATAGAGGCAGACCTCATAGAGGCAGACCTCATAGAGGCAGACGTCGCCTGGGAGGCAGACCTCATAGAGGCAGACCTCATAGAGGCAGACCTCATAGAGGCAGACGTCGCCTGCAGACCTCATAGAGGCAGACCTCATAGAGGCAGACGTCGCCTGGGAGGCAGACCTCATAGAGGCAGACCTCATAGAGGCAGACCTCATAGAGGCAGACGTCGCCTGGGAGGCAGACCTCATAGAGGCAGACCTCATAGAGGCAGACCTCATAGAGGCAGACGTCGCCTGGGAGGCAGACCTCATAGAGGCAGACCTCATAGAGGCAGACCTCATAGAGGCAGACGTCGCCTGGGAGGCAGACCTCATAGAGGCAGACCTCATAGAGGCAGACCTCATAGAGGCAGACGTCGCCTGGGAGGCAGACCTCATAGAGGCAGACCTCATAGAGGCAGACCTCATAGAGGCAGACGTCGCCTGGGGAGGCAGACCTCATAGAGGCAGACCTCCTAGAGGCAGACCTCATAGAGGCAGACGTCGCCTGGGAGGCAGACCTCATAGAGCAGACCTCATAGAGGCAGACCTCATAGGGCAGACCTCATAGAGGCAGACGTCGCCTGGGAGGCAGACCTCATAGAGGCAGACCTCATAGAGGCAGACGTCGCCTGGGAGGCAGACCTCATAGAGGCAGACCTCATAGAGGCAGACCTCATAGAGGCAGACGTCGCCTGGGAGGCAGACCTCATAGAGGCAGACGTCGCCTGAGAGGCAGACCTCATAGAGGCAGACGTCGCCTGGGAGGCAGACCTCATAGAGGCAGACGTCGCCTGGAGGCAGACCTCATAGAGGCAGACGTCGCCTGGGAGGCAGACCTCATAGAGGCAGACGTCGCCTGGGAGGGCAGACCTCATAGAGGCAGACGTCGCCTGGGAGGCAGACCTCATAGAGGCAGACGTCGCCTTGGGAGGCAGACCTCATAGAGGCAGACGTCGCCTGGGAGGCAGACCTCATAGAGGCAGACGTCGCCTGGGAGGCAGACCTCATAGAGGCAGACGTCGCCTAGGGAGGCAGACCTCATAGAGGCAGACGTCGCCTGGGAGGCAGACCTCATAGAGGCAGACGTCGCCTAGGGAGGCAGACCTCATAGAGGCAGACGTCGCCTGGGAGGCAGACCTCATAGAGGCAGACGTCGCCTGGGAGGCAGACCTCATAGAGGCAGACGTCGCCTGGGAGGCAGGACCTCATAGAGGCAGACGTCGCCATGGGAGGCAGACCTCATAGAGGCAGACGTCGCCTGGGAGGCAGACCTCATAGAGGCAGACCTCATAGAGGCAGACCTCATAGAGGCAGACGTCGCCTGGGAGGCAGACCTCATAGAGGCAGACCTCAGACCTCATAGAGGCAGACCTCATAGAGGCAGACGTCGCCTGGGAGGCAGACCTCATAGAGGCAGACCTCATAGAGGCAGACCTCATAGAGGCAGACGTCGCCTGGGAGGCAGACCTCATAGAGGCAGACGTCGCCTAGGAGGCAGACCTCATAGAGGCAGACGTCGCCTGGGAGGCAGACCTCATAGAGGCAGACGTCGCCTAGGAGGCAGACCTCATAGAGGCAGACGTCGCCTGGGAGGCAGACCTCATAGAGGCAGACCTCATAGAGGCAGACCTCATAGAGGCAGACGTCGCCTGGGAGGCAGACCTCATAGAGGCAGACCTCATAGAGGCAGACCTCATAGAGGCAGACGTCGCCCTGGGAGGCAGACCTCATAGAGGCAGACCTCATAGAGGCAGACCTCATAGAGGCAGACGTCGCCTGGGAGGCAGACCTCATAGAGGCAGACCTCATAGAGGCAGACCTCATAGAGGCAGACGTCGCCTGGGAGGCAGACCTCATAGAGGCAGACCTCATAGAGGAGACCTCATAGAGGCAGACGTCGCCTGGGAGGCAGACCTCATAGAGGCAGACCTCATAGAGGCAGACCTCATAGGAGGCCAGACCTCATAGAGGCAGACGTCGCCTGGGAGGCAGACCTCATAGAGGCAGACCTCATAGGAGGCAGACCTCATAGAGGCAGACGTCGCCTGGGAGGCAGACCTCATAGAGGCAGACCTCATAGAGGCAGACCTCATAGAGGCAGACGTCGCCTGGGAGGCAGACCTCATAGAGGCGCCAGAGACCTCATAGAGGCAGACGTCGCCTGGGAGGCAGACCTCATAGAGGCAGACGCTCATAGAGGCAGACCTCATAGAGGCAGACGTCGCCTGGGAGGCAGACCTCATAGAGGCAGACGTCGCCTGGAGGCAGACCTCATAGGAGGCAGACCTCATAGAGGCAGACGTCGCCTGGGGAGGCAGACCTCATAGAGGCAGACTCTCATAGAGGCAGACCTCATAGAGGCAGACGTCGCCTGGGAGGCAGACCTCATAGAGGCAGACGTCGCCTGAGAGGCAGACCTCATAGAGGCAGACGTCGCCTGGGAGGCAGACCTCATAGAGGCAGACCGTCGCCTGGGAGGCAGACCTCATAGAGGCAGACGTCGCCTGGGAGGCAGACCTCATAGAGGCAGACGTCG